>CM023359.1:23261752-23312216 GCA_013282895.1 Eriosoma lanigerum
AAAGTTTAAAGTTAAGGACTAAGGCCCTTTTTGCATGAAGCGATTCAGTTAATATATTCATCACCTGCTCGTATAGCCTTTTTAATTATATTTCTTTTATGAGAATTTACATTGCTATGCTTCCTTCCAATATCGACCGTATGAACAATATAAATATGTTTACTGGTGCAGTGCCTGTTTTTTTGTGTAATAAACTTGTGTACCGTGACTATATAAGCTGATATTATTTTTGATAATATTTTAAGTTTTATGCTAAACGGGCTTTAGTCCGTGACTGAAGCCCTTTTAACACAAATTTCATATTTAAGACTTTAGTTTATAATGGGTTCTAACATTGGGACTAAAGCAGTTTTACCATGAATCGATGCGTCTAAGTAAAATGATAACGAATCTGTAATAATCAAGTTTTTGATAAAATGTTGACTTAGGCCCTTTTTGCATGAAGCGATTCAAATGTAAGTAAGTGGTTATTATATTATAGACATTATAGTGTCTATTAATACTTCGGACCCCCCTTAATTTTGAAATTTAATAGAGAATATTTAAAACAATAAGTAATTTTTTTTTAAATAGTCATCATAGTCATTATGTACTACTCCATACCCAAATTTTTTGGCAAAATTTATTGGTCCTAAAAATTAAAATAATATTTCGCTCCGTTCCATTAAATTTGTAAAATAATTTAAAATATTTTGAAGTAAAACTCAATTTTTTGTTTCTACCCGAATTATAAACACGTCATTACGTACTACTCCTCACGAATTTTTTTTAAACCTAAATATTAAAACATAGAAAATTTTAAATATAAAATAAAATTTTGTATCCATCTAAATTATAAACACGTCATTTTAAACATTTTAAAATTAATTCATTTTAATTTTTCCATATAATAAAATTAGGTATTTAAAATCAAAAGTAATTTTTTTAACTAAATCATTAGACTTGCTGACTTACTGACATACAGACTTGAAGTCCTACATAAAATAACAACATTTTCCTCCCCTCCATTAATTTTTCAATTTAATAATATAGATTATCTTTAATATAAATTAAATTTTTTATATTTTTTCAAATAATAAACATCATTCTTTACAAATCCCCAGGCACTTTATTTTTCATAACTTAAAGTCCTAAATATTAAAATTATAACATTTCCCTCCCCTCCCTTAATTTTAGATATAAAATATTTTAAATTTAAAGTAAATTTTTTGTATCCACCTAAATCATAAAAACGTCATTACATACTATTCCCCAGACAAATTATAAGAATCTAAAAATTAAAATAATGTAGAATATTTTAAATAAGTTGTAAATTTTTTGTATTAACCCAAATTATAAAGAAGTAACTACATACTACTCCCAAACCAAATTTATTTCAAAATTTTATGAATAACTTAAATATTAAATTTTAATTTTGTCTTTTAATATGGAATATTAACACGTCTTTTCTTACTACCATCCACCCAAATTTTATTTCTAATATTTAAGAACTTAAATACTAAAAAAATAAACAATATTTTAATATAAAGCACATTTTTTATATTCACCCAATTCATAAACACATCATTAAGTATTACTCCCATGCAAATTTTTTTCAACATTTTAAGGTACCAATAATTAAAATAATATACTTCTCCCCTTCTTTAACTTTTCATATAATAATTATATAGAATATTATAAATTTAAAGTAAATTTTTTGTACCTACCCAAATCATTAACACGTCTTTTGTTACTGCCATCCACGCAAATTTTTTTTTAAAATTTTTAATAATCTAATTATAAATTTAATATAGAATATTTTAAATTCAAAGTAAATTTTTTGTATCTACCTATATCATAATCACGACATTACGTACTACTCCCTACGCAAATTTTTTTCAAAATTACAGGTCCTAAATATTAATATAATAATATAGAAAATTTTAAATATAAAATTAATTTTTGTATCCACCTAAATTATAAACACGTCTTTTGTTACTACTTCCCACGCAAATTTTTTTTAAAAAGATTACAATAAAAATATAGAATATTTTAAATTTAAAATTAATTTTTTATCCAGCTAAATCACAAATACGTCTTTCCTTACTACTCCCCACGCAATTTTTTTTTTAAATTTTAAAACCTAAATATTAAAATTAAAATATTTTAAGTATAAAGTAAATTTTTTTGTATCATCCCTAATCATAACACGTCATTACATATACTACTCCTCACGCAAATTTTTATTTAAGGAATTAAGGACCTAAAAATAAAATTTCACTCCCCTACTTTAATAATATGTTATTTATTAATATACAATATTTTAAATAGAAAGGAAATTTATTGATTAACTAAAATAATAAACACAGCATTAGGAATACCTAATACGCACCATGCAAATTTTTTACAAAATATTATGGACCTAAAAATTAAAACAATATAAAATATTTTAAGTATAAAGTAAATTGTTTATATCTACCTAAATTATAAACACGTCTTCTTTTACTATCCTCTATGCAATTCTTTTTTCCAATTTTTAATAAACTAATTATTAATTTAATATAGAATGTTTTAAATTTAATGTAATTTTTTTGTATCTACCCAAATCATAAACACGTCATTACGTACTACTCCCCACTCAAATTTTTTTTTAAAATATTAAAATAATATAAAAATTTTAAATTTATAATAAATTTTTGTTGACAGCTACATCATTAACACATCTTTTCTTATTTCCCTCCACGCAATTTTTATTCAAAATTACAGATCCTAAATATTAAAATTATAACATTTCCCTTCCCTCCCTTAATTTTATCTTTTAATATGGAATATTTTAAATTTAAAGTAAATTTTTTGTATCTACCCTAATCATAAATTTGTATTAAAAACTTATTTTAAATTAATTATATTTTATTGTTTTACTTTATTATTTTATGAGTAAAACTTATATCTAGTCAATTGAATAAGAGAACTCAATATTATTTAAAAAATAGTGTAATATGACTTCTCAATTAAAATAGATTTATTATCTTTAATGTTTCTATGTCACTAAATTAATTAGTGGCCATCTTCAATGGATATTCGACCTTCTTTAAAACATTTGAACCAGTCAAAAGTTACGCAATGACTTGGTGCAATATCTTCAAAATCTAATTTAATTAATTCAAAAGTTTCCGTAGCATTTTTACGAATTTTGAAACAAAATGTAATACATTCGCATTGTTCTGTAATATTATCCATCGTGAATTCTCGATATTATATTAAATGACCAACTTTGAACGCGCACTGTCAATGACTGATTGTAGATAATGATTTGTATAATATACTTAATTAATACTCATTATCTCTAGTTTATTTCTAGGTCGATTTTGAATTAGAAAATACAATTCTGAGCGAAACTCAATATAATACAATATACTGATACATTGTATTGAATAAAAACCATTTTTTTTTTTCATTTACTTCGTCACAAGTTAAAAAATTATCAAGTGGATGAGATAGTCCATAATATTCGTCAAAACCATTGAATACAATTTTCTATTTTTATTTATGTTTTTTGACAAAAAAATGAGCTTGACGAGTTTTTAAGTTCTTTCTTTTATCAGCTGTATACTGAACTTCTTTGCAACTATACCTACAAAGTAATATAAATGTATAGATGGGTGATTGACATTAAATATGATATAAGACATAAGAGTAAATACCTGGACTTTGTCATATTTATTTTTATGTATCGCACGAATAAATTTACCACCAGAATTGAACAAAATTACAATTGTTTGAACTCAAATATTATACGATTGTTTTTGACTGAAATTTATTCTTTTGCCTGCTATATATTTAATGATTATACTGTTGAATTGTTCACAGTAATTATTGTCAACGTCATGCCATGACAAAAATATTTTTCACATTTTGTATGTTATCCAAATAAGTGATAAGGTCTAATCATTATATCTTTTCGTAACCCTATTAGAATTCATTTAAATAATAATTCATTATTATTATGAAGAAAAATTGATTGAATATAATATAAGGTGGCACCTATCCCTATATCTGGGTTTAGCGATCTCTATACCTTTTGATTTTTCAAAATGGGTGGTTAGGTAATAATTATGAAAGATTATTAATATGCAATTATTATTTACTAAAGTAAATAGTTTTCTAATGAGTAATGATGAAAATATTGTTACAATTGGTAATTGTTATGTAGGAAATTTTATGCTGATTATAAATATACCTTACAATCTATTAAATAAATATTACCTACCCATTTATTTAGTATTTACCATTTTACCAATATAATAATATGGCAGTTTAATTTTAATATTATACGATAGTTAAGCTATTAAGGTATAAAATGTTAGATATGTTTTAACATCTAACTACTAACAAGTAACAAATATTCAACATTGAATATACTGAATAATTTAACACAAATTTAAATTTTTGGGTTGATAATTGTGTTTTAAATTTATGTTTTGAATAATTTTAGGTTGCTACTTCTACCACGAACATTATAGTATATTTACATTACTCAAAGTATCAATTACATTACCAGTTGGTAGTATTGAAATAGAAAGAACATTTTCTAAATTAAAAATTATAAAAAACCGTCTTCGTTTAACAATGAATGATGGCAGATTAGAACCATTAATCAGATTTTCTTGTGAACAAGGCATTGATATAGGCCATATAACTATTATTGAAACTTTATTTATAAATGTCCAACTCTAATTAATAATCTTACTGTTTAAAAAATCATATTGTTATAATTTATAAATTTAAAGAATTATTATTTACTATTTATGCAATATAAATACATTTTTAAATTACCTAGTTGTATTTAATTTAAATTGTAAAAGTTGATCCTAGATTAGATATATTGTATGTATAATAAATGTACTAATGAACGGTTTCCCAGATAGACTTATTATATATTAAAATGCAAATATAATATTAAATTATTTTTTTTCTATTTAAATATCATGATCTTTGAAAAAGCTTAAATATTGTCTTGACTTCTTGAGTATACTAACAATTAGATGGGGGTGGGTCTTGAAATTTGTTTATTGCTGTAGAGCTTGTGCGCCACTGTATATTATAATGTATGAATGACATATTATAATTCTGGTCCAGAGCAGACAATGATTTAAGGTATATCATAACTCGTTGCCCCAAGTCCCGACTGTGCCGAATTACTGGAAACCATCCAAAAATCTAAAAATAACGTTATCGGGCCTAGCTTGAATGTTATGTGTCCACATCTTGCGTTAACCATCTCAGTAGCGAAACGATGAATGAACTGGCGTCTCGAAATTTTGAACCCTTTTCGGTCCAACATGAAAGGTTTCGGAATACTTTGGAAACTACCGACTGGGATGATTTCTTGAAGTTGTCGGACGACGAACAAAAAATTCGTTTCGTGTATGAAAAATTATACGCATGTAATACGGATTCATCTCCGCCAGACAATAAACAAACGGAGAAATGCAAAAACGGCGACAAAGCTTTGGAAATGAAAAAATCCGGTACCGAATATTTTCAAATATCAGATTATCGAAACGCATTGAATCGATATTCTCAGGCGGTAATTCATTGTCCCCAGACCAAAGGTATATAGAATAAAAATAAAATTTCATTAAATATATATACAGGGTGTCCCTCAAGGTTATTCATTGTAATATAGGTAACTAATATTGTTTAATGCATAAGTATTTAATTTAAGTATAGATTATATCATATTGCTTAGAAAAAATCATTATTTTTAAGAAACGTAATTGAAAACTTGAAGTAAATTCTCGTGGGACACTCCACATGTATAATATAATATAAAACTTGGACGAAATGTGATGTATGAGATTTCATTAATTTGATTATATATGTATATATTGTTATATATTATATATGTATATATATTATTATATCATTGATTAATT
The DNA here is from genome assembly GCA_013282895.1 of Eriosoma lanigerum. NCBI lineage: Eukaryota > Metazoa > Arthropoda > Insecta > Hemiptera > Aphididae > Eriosoma > Eriosoma lanigerum. Next base: position 23,267,671 of record CM023359.1, read on the forward strand.
ATACAATCAATGATTATATTATATATCTATATATAGAAAGAAATTTAAAATTTAAATTTAAATTTTTATATAATTTTGTTTTTCGTGGATCGTAAAGTATATGTAGTATTATCAGGTACTTTTTAAAGAGATAAATAATTTAGTATAGACACTATAAGCACTATATAGATAATATTCGATTATGTCTTTTTATTTTACAGATTGGTTAATCCAACTATCAATCATGTACGCCAATAGATCGGCGTGTCTGTATCATTTGAAAAATTATGACTTAGCTGTTTCGGACATACAACAAGCGTTGGATTATGGATATCCTAAGGATTTACGATATAAAGTATATGAAAGGTATATTCTATACTATATGTGTATATGTCATAATCTTGATTAAAATAATATTGAACAAAATAAAATAAAAATATTTACATATAATAAATTAATAGCTTTAAATTTAAAAATATTCTTTATTAATATTATACTCGTATAAACGTCTGACGTATACCTAATTAATTAATTATAGAAAATATTATTAGTTACCAATATTGTGTTAATTTTAAATTTATCGTATTGTACTTGCACTAGAAATTTATTTTAAAAAGGATATTTATTTTAATTTTATTTATCCTAAGATATGTTCATTACACTGTAATATATATAATGTGATATGTCATATTAATTTTTAAGTTTTAATTATTCTTATTGCAAATTATAATATTTCATTATTTCTCGTAGTGGATCAAACATTTCCATTTTAGTTTTACCAGAAAAAAAGATAGCAGAATTTTACGTATTATTCAATCATATAATATCAATATATATAACAAAACAAATTATTGTTTTTAATTAAATAAAATATACGCGGATAATAAAAACGTAAATTAATATAAACATTAGAACAAACACTCTGGGGTACAACCAACCAGTATATAAATATGAATTATTAAAATAGTTATGTAATAAACTATACTGTATAAACATGGCTTATATATATTATTATTTCTTCACATACATAAAACTCTTCTAGTGCGTTATTGTTTTAGAAGGGCACGATGTTTTTTGGCCACGAAACAGTTGAAATCCGCACTGGAATCGTTCAAAGCCACAGTGCAGTCTCTAGACGATTCAAATTTACCGTTGGACAAAAGGCGTAAGCGACAGTTAGACGTGCAATTAATGTTGACAATTATGGCGAACGACAAGAAAATAAACAACGGTGGATTATATTTACAAAATAAAAAGCGATATTATATCGAATTATTATAATCGTAAAATGAATTGTTTTTTTATTTTTTATTATTACATTCGTTTAGAATCCAAGTCGATTAAAAGACGGGACGAACCAGATCTGTACGGCGACCGAAACCCTGCTTATCCTGCGGCGAGCGATGCGGTGTCCATCGAGTACAATGAAACGGAAGGAAGGCACGCAGTAGCCAACAGAGACATTCCCGTGGGTCAAGTCCTTCTGGTCGAACGAGCGTATGCTTCTGTGCTACTCCACGAGTACCGTCATTCACATTGCACCAACTGTTTTTCCAAGTAATAATAGCGATTTGTTTTGGTTACATTATTAAACAGACTTTATGATTCATCCGCAGGCTCGTGGCGCCTCTGCCGTGCCCGAACTGCGACCTAGTAGCGTTTTGCGGTGAACTCTGCCGGAAAACCGCGTTGAAGTCGTATCACGCGATCGAATGCTCGCTGTTGCCGACGCTTTTCGCCGCCGGCGTTTCGATAACGTGCCTGATCGCGCTCCGAATTATCACGCAACGGCCGTTAAAACATTTCCTCGATTTGCGACCAAAGTTATCGAATAATGACGTACACGTAGGCACCTATTTAAAATACTAAATTTATCTAGACAAAACATCGCGGTTTTATAATAATTACGTCGCGCCGTTTGGTTTTATAGACGCAAAGACCGCGTGACGTGGCTATTGTCGTTGGGAAACGCGAGCCGCACAACTACGCGAACCTGTACAACTTGGTCGCCCATCGACGATTGCGTTCCGCGCGGGACGTGATGCACAGGACGCACTTGGCCGCGTTCTACCTGTCGTGTCTGAAGAGGACCGATTATTTCACGCGTCGCGGCGACACGAACCTCAGCCTCGACGACGGCGAACTGTTCGTCGGGTCGCTGTTGTTGCGTCATCTGATGGTGTTACAATTCAACGCGTTCGAAGTGTCCGAACTCCAACACTGCGGCGGCAACGAGCAACAGACCGTTTTCATCGGCGGTTCCGTATACCCGACACTGGCTCTGTTCAACCATTCTTGTGATCCAAGCGTCGTCAGGTATTATTTGTTTGTTTGTTTGTTGTTGTTTTCCCGCCGAAATTCCTCATCAAAAATCTGACATATTTTATTAGGTATCACCGAGGAACGACCGTCGTCGTGCACAGTATCCGCGATTTACGCGCTGGAGAACCGATCACGGAAAACTACGGTCCAATGTTTATGTTACATCCGAAAAAGGATCGGCAACACACGCTCAAAACTAGGTGGGTATACATTAGGTTTTAGGTATAGGTTACCGTAAGGCACAGACTATAAGTTAATTAAACAGATACATAAATGATTTCCGGTAGAACTATACCACGATCTACTTCGTTTAAAAAATATATTTCGCAATTATAACCATAAAAATAATTTAAATGTTCAATTATATTTATATAATGTTGTTAATATTTGCTGAAAATCGTATTTTAATCAAATTATCATTATATATACCTTGTCAGGGGCATGCTCTGACTTTAATTTTGGTATAGTGGTTTTAACTTAAAATAATAGCATAATAATAATAAGTAAAAACATGTATGCAAATGAAAAAATATATTCACTATTTTCAATTTGGAGATGATTTGAACCTCCAAAACTATCCCATCACGCAGGCGCACCTCTGTACCTAGTAATATTATTGAATACCTATACTGCGAGTAACATGCAGAGTCTATATACGATTGAGATTAATCAATAATTATTTTATATAATTTACTTGACAATATTATTTTTATATTGTAAGAATTGTAGTAGGTATTGTGAAATAATTACCTGAAATATGTGTTGATACAACGGCTCTGTATTATCGTATAGGTATTGGTTTGAATGTAATTGTATTGCCTGTTATCAAGACTGGCCGACTTTGGACGGAATGAAAACAAATACATCACTCAGGATTAGGTGTACAAACTGTCAAAATGCCATTAAAGTTACTACAGAATCAATGGAGTTTGCAGCCAAATGTAGAGTTTGCTCGAAAACAACTAACCTGTTAGCTGCTCCAAAAGTGCTACAGGTAAAATAATAAATTAAAGTAGAACCTCGATTATCCGAACTGCGATTAGCATATCCTAATATCATTATGCACGAATGCATGTAACAGCTAATCGTTAATGATTAAAAATGTATCATTTTGATAATAATATTAATAATATGTAATAGTATTAGATATAAATTGTAATACTTACCTACATAATGTAATATTTTATACACATATATATTTTTCGTTATATATACTATGTAGATATTTTGTAATTTGTAAATACATTGTACATACCGTGTGTCTACAAAAAACCAGAAAAAATTACACAAATATTTTAAATTCTATTTATAGAAAATAAAACTAGACTACTAGAAAGTAAAGACTAGGTACTCAAGTGCCCCTAAACTTTCAAATTTGAAATAATTAACGTGTTATAGGTACCATAATTTATTTACATATAAATACTTGAGTACTAGACCAGAGGTCGGCGACCCGCGCATTTATTTCATACGGTTCGCAATGACCGAAAAAAAAATTGAATACTAATAACAGTGCTGTAGTTACGGGGTAGGCACTATGGTCTGGGGATACGTGCCCCCTCCACGAATTTTTTTTTTAGTACTGTTTTGTCATAGTTTAGTGTATAGTATGGTTATGTTAGTAGTATCATTGATTATAATATATACTAGTATATATAATCAATGGTAGTATTATGGTCGATGACTCTTGGTCTTTATTAATAAACTATCGAATAATATTTATGAACATTGGGCAATGTTAATACGTTACCTATCACATTATTTTTCAGTTTTACAGAAAAATGTTATCTCTTTAAATGTTAGTACTATTATTACCTTATTGTGTTTTATTAATCAATGTAAATTTATTATATTTTTTATTTAATGTTAAATTGAAATAAATAAAATTCAGAATAAAAAGGACTTTAAACAATGTACTTAATACAAATTGTGACTAATCTAACCTAACCATGTTAATATAAAACTAAAGAAAATAAATAAGTGCCCTCTCCCAAAAAAAATTTCTAGCTACGGTACTGACTAATAATATTATATTATTTATAAAATAAATATCAAATATAAAATTTTAAACACGCGTCAAACATATAATCAAGTGTTTTTTTTGTTTCAGTTATTTCAATTACATTTTTTGTGAATAAGTCTATCAAATTTTTGTTGTTGTCCAGCACTCAAAACATTTTTAAAGTTTGAATGTTGCCAACCACTGTACTAGATTATTAATTTTTCTGGTTTACAATATTTTTACCTTCTGTATTCTGTGCTTGCGCAACCCAACTTACTGAGAAACTATATTTTTTTTTTCATACTGGATACTCGGATTCATTAAATTTTTTAAAATTATTTTTATGTATCAAGATGTATTATACATGTAATATTAATCAAATGAGAGCTATTTCAAATTCCAAAATTAAATTATTTTCATGTAGTTAATTATATTATGAATTCTTCATAATTTCAAAAATAATATGGCGATAAATGCGTGAAAAGTGAAATTTCACGAATTATATATTTTAGAGAGGCAAACATATTTATAAATGGATTCTATACTATTTACAAAAATGTTAGAAATGAAGGAATTTTAGGTTAAATACAATGTATAAGATTTCTACTTTTATATTGTCCATCAAATTATTGTTGATTACACTATGTTACTATTCATGGTATTCCAATATCACTAATTCATAGGTTTAGACTATGTTCTGTAAACAAAATTAAAAAAAATATGTGCAAGATACTGAGATAGTGTTCCCTGTTTTAGTTAACATTTGGTATATCAATATATGTATAAAATAAAATCCAGTATTACATATTACTATTATATTCCAGTATTAGGTGTGAACTCAATCGATTCGGATAATCGAGCAGGTGAACCTATATGATGAATATATTAATGTAATTTGTCTTTCTTTCTAGGATACGGAAAACAGATATATGGTTGCAAAACAGTTGATGGATAAACATGATTATCAAAAAGCATTACCAAAATTCATTGAATTATTATCATTATTACATAAACATTTGGTGCCTCCTTTTAGAGATTATCATTTGTGTCAACAAGCTATTAGACAGTGTATTTTGTCGTTTGGAAACAAATCATAAAAAAAAAAAAACATAGTTCTTATTTGCTAACAAATTATAGTCATTTATTTTTGAGTAGGACAGATATTTATAAAAGCTTAATTGTAAACAACTCACATTAAAAAAATATAATTATGTGCAACAAAAAAAAAAAAAAATATACATAAGTATATAATATAATAATCTCTAGTCTATAATAATTCACAATTCATAAAATACTAGTCTTGTACCATTCTCCTAAATGTAGTTTTATATCATTAAATTAATATATGTCAAGAAAAATTTTTTTTTTAAAAAAGTTGTTATAGCTAATTAAATTATTATTTGACAAATCTGTTAATTGGTTAAGGGTAGAAAAACAATGATAAGCTATTGTTAAGGAGAATATTTAACAGCATGACTTAGCAGGTTCAGCTTCTATATAGTTATTAAAATCAATATTAGCTGAATGATGTGAATATCCACTCTTAATGCCATCCCAGCCTTCTTCCATTTGGTATTCACCACTTTTTATCCTTTGATAAATCTAAAATAATTATTTAATTATACAATTTGAACGTTTGTCTTTTGACATAATTGATACAATTGATATAATTTAAATGACATAGAATAACCAAGCAATGTGGGTGGTACATAGTTAAAAATTAAATAATGTAGATAAAAAATATAGATAATAATAATTTAATATAATTGATTTGTATATGATTTAGTAAATGTTGTAGAATTACTTCTTGGGTGATAGCAGAAAATGCTAGTTCAACATTTGAACCGGTTTTAGCAGATGTTTCAACAGTAAACATATTATGTTCTGCGCCAAATTGTTTAGCTTCTTCTTCAGTCACTTCCCTCTTACTAGTACCAATATTTACCTATTAAAAAATGTATACATATAAATATATATATAATATGGTACTTTAATTAATTAAATAATAAACCTACACAAAAATGTTATCATTAAATTTATAATAAAAATATCAAAAATTAAATATAATTGATAATCATTTTAAAATAATGTAAAATAATTATTTAAAATTATATAACTAAACTCAAAATTTTAAATAATCGACAAGTTAAAGAATCGTACTCTTAACAGAGTACACAATGTAATATGTGTTATATGTCTTAAAGTATTAATGGATATTCACTGAAATTTGTTTTATTAGTAGCGGACATCCCTTTAAAAGGACATAAAATTCTTTACAAAAGCCTGTAGTTTTAGTTTATTAAAAAGTAAAAACAATGAACAAATACAAAAATAAACTTTACATAAATACATACATACATAAATTTCATAGTGTAGTGGAAAAGTATAGAATAATTAATAAATGTGTATTACTTACTAAATCTAATTTGCATCCAACTAATACAAATACAGGTCTATGAGGTTCAATGTGTCGTTTGGCATCATTCATCCAAACGGGTATATGTTCAAAACTTGCTCGTTTTGTTATATCATATATTAATAGAGCCCCTACTGAATTTCGGTAATATGATTTTGTAATTGATCTATTTAATAAAATTACGATAGTCAAACATTATATGATAATAGTATGACAGAAGAAAATGTGAACTTACCGAAATCGCTCTTGACCAGCCGTGTCCCACAGTTGTAGCTTTATCCGTGGACCACTGGGTATTTGTATTGTTCTAGCGAAGAAATCTACTCCGACTGTTGGATCAGACACCTGGTAAATTTGAAAAAATAAATAATACCGATTGTTATACAAATGTTATTATTGTATTGGGGAATCATGTAGAGCGATTCAAAAAATTTACCTCTACAAATTTACCATCGTTGAAAAATTTTAACAACGAACTTTTGCCCACCGTACTGTCACCGATTAATATCAAACGAAACTGATAATCAAACATCAGGTCTGCCATATTGTAGAATACAGCCGAGCTTCAACAATATTATATGACGTATTACAAAGACCAGCAGCTATAGCATTAGTAAAAAATAGATAAATTTAATATGAGATGATGAAAATAAGACATGGACAATTCGTTATTCTTTCAAAACTTACGTAACCATAACTTGACTCGCTGACGAACACTGTCAATAAAAATAAATTACTTCTTTGTACAATTGTTATATTAAAAATAGCTTATAACTACGACGTATTTAGACAATTATTACGATTAACGACGTTCAATGTTTTTCCTATTCCCTTTATCTATACCGAACTCGTTATGCAAATGTCATGTCCAGAGATAATATTATTTAGATTTTAATTCCACTTCGTCCTTCATTATCATTAAGTAAGGCATTCACTATTCCATTATCGTAAATGCATTTATTATAATATTATTGTAAAGACGATATAAATTATATACCACAGATTATACTATCATAATATACGGGTTTCCAATAGTCCCAGTGACCTGGTTACTGGTTTTTGCTTTATAGCCGTGGTATATTGGGATTATATAAATATTAGCGGCAAAAGACAAATACGAAACCATTTTAATATTAATTAAGCATATTTATTTCATTTTTAATTTATAAAATAACTTTTATTATAGGGTGGTTTTATATTTGTTCATGTTTTATCTTGAGTTATTTTAATATAAGCGAAAATTAAAAAAAGTCAGAATTAATAACATAGGTCATAGAAGATTACAAAGAGATGGGAGGTAGGATTATTATTAATTTAAATTTATTTATTTGATATTAATTTAAATTATAAAAATTGAATTATTAATGATGGTATTTTGGTGATACCTGATAATTGCAGTGAAACTAAAAAATATTAAAATATTATTAAAAACGATACATTTTTATTTTTTTTATACTGGGACTATTTTGAGTATTTATAGTAAAACTTCTTTATAATAAACAATAATGTAAGCACATTTCAAATCAACAATGTATGAAAAAAATCAAATAAAATCTTAATATAGTATAATATTAGTAATATTTAATATAAAAATATTATATTATACATTTGTCAATGTATAAATAAGTTTGTTACTAAAATACAAACTATTAGCGATCAATCACTACCAATTTTATATACATTTTATTCTTCATATCATTATAGTTAGGTTAGAAAAGTATTTAAAAAAGTTTAAATCTTACTTATAGAACTTATAATAACTATAACAAGCAATTGTAAGGATAAATAAACGTGATTGGTTTATTTATAATGATTTTGTATATACAGAAAAAAATATAGTAGCATAAAGAAAAAACCTAAAATTAGTAATTGCCATTGTCTATGGTGAACACTTGTAGAAAACAATTAAAAAAAAATAAAATAAATTTAAGTTAAAAATAAAGTAAAATAAATTTTATTTATATACATTGGATAACTTTTTAAAGTCATAATGCATCCACAAGTACCATCTTACTTAAAAATATTTCATAAGTACATAAAATAAAACATTTTAATTTAAAACTTATATAGTAATAAGACTTAAATTTATAAAATAATTAATTATCATCGCTATCTGAACCTTTGTTGCTTTCTTGTTCACTATTATCATCAGTGATTGAAGATTCTGTATTAGCTTCGCTCACTGCACGAGAACTTCTTTTACTTCTTATTTCTACATCACTGTTGTCACTATCCGTTCTAGCTTCACTAGACAACCGTTTTACTTTATCATCTTCTTCACTATCACCACTTTGAGATGATGCTTTACCCTTGACATTATCTTCTTCGTCAGATTTATCACTGTCATCACTTCCTGAACTAACTTTACTAGAAGCACGAACAGATTTACAATTGTTGGATTTTTTAATACTAGTATCACTATCTGAATTCGGTTCACTAACTGAACGTTGACTTTTTTTATCAATTTCTTTATCACTATCATTACTGTCTGAATCATCATGAGTTTTACTTTTACTATTGTCACTATCTACTGTTTCACTGTTTCTACGTTTAGTGTTGTCTGTAGTTTCTCGTTCATCGTCATCATCAGAAATATCACTATCTGAACCCAAAGCATTCTTTTTAGAATCAACTGTAAATTATTTAGGAAAAAAAAATGTATTATATAATTTTATATTATAGATAATTAAGTATTTTAATATTTTACACCTGAAATGAAATTGGCTTATTTTTAAAATATAATAATGAAAGTAATTGGATATATATATATATAGGTATGTGAATCCTGAAGTTCTTTTAGCAAATTAAATATTTTAAATGCATATCCATGTATATTTAAAATATAGAACTTAAAACTGGAAAAATAAAATAATTAATTATTCCTTCTATTTTTAATATATAATCATCACTAGGACATGGATTATTTTAGATTCATTTACTAAAAATGTACTTAAAATATAAAAATTTGTAACTAAAATGAAAATTAATAAAAACACTTGTTTAATTCTCACATATGAAAAATAGCATGTAAATATTAATGAAAATAAAATAAACAAAGTTTTAAAACTAAAAAGTTAAAATATACACAAAACAAACGCTCAAATCCTCATCGTCAATTTAATTAAAATATTTAAGAAAATACATGTTTTGTCAAATAATATCATAATGATATTAAAAACCATATAATACACTCTAAATTAGGACAAATTATAATAAATGATAAAATATGCAATTATTAGTAGTTTAAAAATTTGTATTACTTTTTATAAAGTAATAAAACTGATTATGTATATATATAGTATACAATTCAATTAACCTGAAATAATTTTATACTAATCAAGTATAAATATGTTAAAATATATCTATAGAAGAGAAAACTCTAATATCACATCAGTTATATATGTAATAATGTAATTTTAATAAACACTACTTCAATATTTACTGTATAATATATCACATTTTGATATATTTTATTACCTTTTATAGAATCATCATCATCACTTTCTATTTTATTTTTAGTAGTAACTTCTTTAGCACTTTCTTTTGCAGCTAAAAAATAATTTAATGTAGTTAGTATTTATTTTGTCTATAAATTAATAATTATTAATTACCAATCATGGCTCTTTTTGCTGCTTCTTCAGCTTTTGCTTCTTCTTCTTCATCATACGGTTGCAATTGTTTTTCTCTAAATTTGTGAACGCTAAATTCTTGTTCATTGATTGGAACATGTCTTACAATTAATCTTGTATTGGTGCTACTACTTTGCACACCAATTTTTTGTCGTCTTTTACTTAATCGTACTCTAAAAATTTATATAATTACATACAATAAAATATACCATACACATATTAACATAGTTAATATTTAAACCTTACCTTGTTTCCAATTCATTATAAAATACTCCATCTGGCCTTACAATTAGGAAATAATTTTCTTCATATCCTTTACTACTTTTACTTTTGACGTTCCAGTTATATTCTCTAGCCATTTTATATTCATATTCGTAATCATCATCATATGGACGATCTTCAACAGCATCTTCACGTCGTTTGACTATTGTTTCTTCAGAAGGTAAAAAGTAAGCTACAAACTGTTCACCGCTTTCATCCATCACACCTCTGAAATTATAATTTTTAATTATGAGCATAAACTTTGAATTGTATATAATATGATTTAATATACCCTGTTGATTTAAACCTTTATTTAATTATAAAAAATTACCTAATCATAGCTTGAGACATTTCTTCTATCTGAGCTGGTACTGGTCGTCCCATTGGTGCAGGATCTGAATCAAAGATAACTTGAGCACATGGATATCTCCAGTTCTAAAAATAAAAAAATTATAAATATATTATTAAATTTAAAAATTGTTTTAAATTACTTTGAAATCTGGAAAAACATTTAATGTTTCAACAGCATAAACATTTGGTTTGCTGTAATGTTTTTCAAATGGTTTTTTATTGTCTTCAAATGTTTTTTCAATGGCTTTCATCTGACTGTCTCTATCCATGTAAAGAGTTTCTTCCTGGAAAATATAAATAAATTGTTAATATTTTATGTTAGGTAATTGTAAAACATTAAAACAAAATTTTTTAATACTTTGAAATTCTTTTTGATACTAAATCCAACTTTAGCCTCCACTTTTTCAATTGTTTGAGGTTGAAAGCGAGTTTGTTCAGTAGATATATATTCCGTACGTCGTAACCAGGATACACTTCTTGCATGATGCCTAGATCTAGAAATTTAAAAATGTGTTCTTAATATGATTTAATACTTAAAATACAATCTATATTAAATTTAATTAATTCAGTACATTATAGGACATTTTTTTTTTTCATTTATTTACAGTATCTTATTTTGTTTAACTTTTAATTGTAGTCCATATATAAAATAATACAAAACAAATTAGTTTATACTGTTTCATATGAGTAGTACTATTATTTAATAGTTTAAATAAAAATAAATTAGAGAAAATAGTAATTATTAAATATTTAAAATATTATAAGTATTATTTAAATTTTATTATAGGTACCTACCTAATTATATTATATTTATTAGCATAAACAAATTTACCTTTTTGAGTCTTGTGGTGCTAAAATATCTTCTTCTAATAGCTTTTCATCTGCAGGATCCATTTGTACATTTTTATAGTCAATTGTATATTTGTCCTTATTAACTAAGTCAATATTAAGTCCTAAATCATGGTCTGCAAGAATTTCAAACTTATATGATCTTTCTAAAGACGTTGGGTTATATTGAATATATCTATAAACAAGATAATAATTATAAATTAATAAACTCAAATTATCAGTGTACAAAATTGAGTATTTTACCTTGTTGTATTAAATGGATATGACAGAAATTTTAAATCAAATGGAATATCTGGCAACATGTTGCAATATTTTACTTTACATACCAAATCAGATCTATAAACAAAATAATTATTAGAAATTTAGAAGAAATATATAAATAATATAAATACAGGTTCAGCAGATAACTTAATATAATTAGCTTTTTAATAACTTACCTTTTTTCTATGGGCCGTTGTGGCCTTTTATCTTGTGCTGTATTATTCTGAATAGTCGGAGCCATATTTACAAATAACAGTTGTAAACAATATTATACTTGGTCTTTTAAATTAATTTTTTTTTTTTAAGACATACAACTTAATTATTATTTATTTTTTATTTTTTATTATTTGTTGTCAGTTGTAATCCATAAACACTAAAAAGTCCTATTGTTGTAGTAGTCGTTATTTGGCATAATGCTTAACAAGTACACAACTACAGTATCATTATAGGTTATCGCTTATCAATATACAATGTTTATTTAATCAGTGATAATATCGTGTGTATCTAAATGATAAGCCGAATATACTTTAGTTCATTATTTTCCTGTTAGATATCACTTACTTAACTGTATTTCATAAAATATCATTTTTTATTTATTTGTTCTTATTGTGTATCATAATAATGTATAGTATCCAGTAGGTCTTAAAAAATCAAAGTAATTATAAATATTATTGAATTTGATTTTGAATGAATTTAATTTTACTTCAATTGCGTCTCAAATTAAAAATTCTTGAACGTTAGGCTCGATTTATTGTAGCAGGGGCGCCATTTCAGTATTTTAATTGGGAGAGCGAAAATTGAAGCAGGCCAAGTTTTACGCTGATCGGGCCAATTTTGTTTGATATTAAAATTATGTTAGGAACTGACAACTTCATTTGCTATGCATTTTCTAGAAATGTACAATGTTTTTAAATTATACCTAATTTTATTAAACATATCTATATCATTATTCACTGCTCAACAAACCATAATGACACAAAATACAAACGACAAAATGGTACAAATATACAAATTTACAATAAGTCCTTCGACAATGTTATTGTACATTATGAAGATGGCATATGGTGTTTGAATATTATGTATCGGTGCGATAAAATACGTAAAATAAATAGGGGAGCCGTGGACCACCCTGCTCCCCCCCAAATGGCGCCCCTGTACTGTTGGTATGTAAACTTTTCTATACAATCTGTATAAACTATTATAGATTTTAATTTTTAAACATTGATTTGAATTTTTTATAACTTTTTATAATTTTGTATATAATATTATTAATATATACCACGGACGTAAACAAGTGCCCAACAAAGATCTGATCATGATAGAACGGTTCTATCTACAACCACGAATCTGACAAACGCAACTTTGGTTCGTAAACTAAAGTTAAACCAAGTTTACTTGTTTGGTAAAAAATTATAATTATTTTTTTTTTTTATAAAATTCAAAATAAAACAGTATACTACGATTATTGTAGTACTGGAGTATAGAAATTCTTTTAAGCCTATAACATCAAATAAGGTCTCTGATTATCTGTCTTTCTCAATATGATTATATCACTAAATCTCTTCCCCAAGAACGACTGTGTCACATGGTTCCATGTCCTATCAAGTCTTCTATTATTTATGAGTATAGTATAGTCATATTCATATAGTAATAGGATATTTTAAATATTCTGCGGTATAGTCACAGACTATCAGCTAACGTTTAGCGAACGTGGAATATGAATTGATAATGATAATGTAATAACTAATAAGTATACTTATAAGGTACCTATTATAATCTCTTTAAATTTCGAAAATGAATAACTAAGTAAACTAACTTTACAGAAATTTAAAATTCAACTATTGAACTTTTCAGAAAAATAAAAACTAAAACTTGGCAATCTTCAAATTTTAATTAAAATAAAACAAAAATTTTATTTTAGATTCTGAGCGAAGCGAAGAATGTATTGATTTTACAAAGATGTTTATATATATATATATATATGTCTGAAGATATTTTTTGGGGTAAAAATAATGATCCAATTATCACGAATAGATGAGTATACTTTTTATACCAAATTTCATCTAAACTAAAATAGTCTAAAATATTATAGTAGGTACTTTATTTTGCGAATTTCTCAAAAGTTTTTCCTTGAAAGAAGAAAAACTCCCAAAAAATGGAGGATAAACGAGAAAATTTATGAAAATCGTAATTTTTATTAAATTGATTTTAGATTTTTTTGATAACTAATACAATTTTGAACGTAGGAACTTGTATCTTTTTATGAATATTGTCATAGATTTCACACGTGGTAAAATTTTGAACGGATTATCAATATAATATATTTATATTATATTGAGTTCTGCTCAGAAACGTATTTTCGAATACAATGTCATTGCATTGAAATCTTAATTATAATAAACCACTAATTTCTCTGAGGACCGAAAGGATAATGGAGGAACATCCAATATCAATCTTCCCTCTTTTTTTATAAATAAGAAAATATATATAAACCATTGATTGGTAATTATACATTTATAATATAATATATAAATATAGTGGGTATAAAATAAATAAAAAGTAACATTGGTAAAAAAATATAAATAATAATTGAGTGAAATTTCGTATGTAAATATTAAAATTTTTAATCTATGTTTGTAACGTAAATGTATGTAATCTCGGTTGAAATTAGACCAAAGATGAAGATTAAAATACATATAAAAAATACGCATAAAAAAATGTCAAGATATTATACATAGATTATTTAAAATTTCCTAAAATAATATAAGTATAAAATATTATTGTGAAACTTTACAACAACAAACGTAGCAACTGACAAATGTCACGCAGTTGTGCATATACTTCTTAGTGCTCTTCCAAAACGATACTCTAGTCACCGTTGTCGGGATGCCGACAGAGTGAGACAATATACTGCTTTGATCATCCCGTATTTCGTCGCTGATTATTTTAGTCACGACACTGATCGTCACATTGACCGGAATGTTTATCGAACGATCTAGTTCGGAATCGGAATCAGTGTTTTGTTGCACGCCGACGTCTTTGTAGGTTATCGGTAAACGTACTGCGATTGGTTTTATGCAGTTGGAATCCGTTCCGTTCCACAAATTCTTCCCGATTTCGACGTCAATTGATTCTAACGAAATCGTAGTACGTAATTTAGGTTCCCTACTTTCGGTATCCGAACCGGTCCGTTCGACCAGCGTGGGCATATTGATATCGCTCACATTCCACGAATTCGTCGTACACGAAACTCCAATGTTAAGTCTTACGTCGAAGTTTATGTGGGTTCTCGATAAACGTGACGCAATAGGATTTTCGCATTCGGAATCCGATTCGTACCATACGCACTCTCCGATTTCAACGTCCATCGATTCCAATGACGTCGATGTACGCAATTTTTCTTCTCCGCATTCGGAATCCCTATAGGTCCATTCGCATTGACCGATTTCGAAATCGCTCGATTCGCACGAAATCGTCATACGCGATTCGGATAACGATAACGCTGACAGGAATGACGTGCAGGTTGACGGAGTCGTCGGAGTCGACAGTGGTGATTGTATTATTTGCCTGAACGGTGTCGACCATATAGTCAGCGACGACGATGATGACGGCTCTACCGAGACGGTTTTAGACGGTGTGCGATGGTGTGATGAGATTGACGAAATGGTGGTCGGTGGTGATGTGGATGGTGTCGTAGATATGGTCAACGGTGAGGGTATTATTCGTCTGAACGGTGTTGACGATATAGTTAGCGGCGAAGGTGACGACGACGGCTTGACCGGGATGGTTTTAGACAGTGTGCGATGGTGTGATGAGATTGACGAAATAATGGTCGGTGGTGATGTGGATGGTGTCCTACAAATGGTCAACGGTGATGGTATTATTCGTCTGAACAGTACGTTGTTTAGCGGTGACGTTCCAAGAAATGATGCGAACGACGGTGACGAACCACATATTGAAAAAACATACGTTTGATGAAGCATCAAGAACGGTGGCCTCGATTCCCGGAATTGTTTCCCGTAAGTTTCTAGCAGGTTTAAGTTCTGCGGCATCGATCTGAACGACCATCGTTTTTTTATAGTCTCATTCTTACATACAACGGACTTCAACGGTATGGCCAAATCCAACGTCTCCATCGCGGTGGTTTTTACCCGTTTGGCGAAATCCTTCCTGCACACAGAAAGAAATCGCTGTAGTCAATTCAATAAATTAATTTTTGTTAATTTTCGATAAAAATATATGTATTAAATTAATTATACTATTGTTATTTGTTAGTTTAACAAAATTTAACTGAATTCTAACAAAGAAATTGTCCATCTGATTTTTCCATAGATATTACATTATATGCCTCATATTAAATATAAGATCTATGGTTTTTTCATAGGTATAAATATTTTTTGCATCTAAAGTTATAAGCGTTTTTTCGAGAGGCCATTCGATCGGCAGAAATCCGTGAGTTTTGGAAAGATATTGTTGCCAACGTCGACTGATGAGTCACCAAACTTTCGTTTTTGGAAGATGGACTTAAGAAGAAGAGAAGAAGAGAAGGGTTTTTCACGATTAATATACTGTTTACCTAATCTGTTCTAATAACATTATTTAGTATTTACTATTACTATTATTATCAAAATATTATTATACAATTTTATTTTTAACTAGGATTTTATAAATTTCGCAGACTCTAAGTGCTGTATTAAGCAATCAGACCCTCAGGATTCTCGACTACTCAATCCTTCCATGATTTTAACCAAAGATTATTCACGATATTAACTGATTATTTTGTTTGTATAACTTAATAAATATCTAAAATTAATTATGAAATATTAATAATTTTTTTCAGTACATTTAATTATTGTAATATTAAAACATAGAAAAAATATTATCTTATTAATTATAGAAATTACATGGTAGCTACTGTAATCAATAAACATATTTAAAATGTATACAATTAATTTTAAAAGTTGAAATGGCTTAAGAAAAAGCTGATTTACGTATAATCAGATTCTTTTTCAAATAGCAAAAAATATTAAAATTGTAACTTAAATTTTTCTTTGTAGTACGTATTATTTAGTTTTAATGTTATAACTATATTTTATATTTTAGTATCTAAGTATCATTATTGATTATTTATATTGATTTGTAATTTTTTCCCCTCAAATTCTCTTAGAAACTCTTCCCACCAAAAATAAAAATCTTGGATATGTTATAGATATCATATATGATGTACTCATAGGTGCCATCATTGTTTAAAATTCTTAACACTATTATTTTAGGTACTGTACAGACGCACGAGTGTAAGACCACCATAATGATTATGCGTGAAAATCATCAATCGGTGAAATTGGGTGGGGAATGATATGTTCTTATTGTTCTTAGACATTTGTAAAACATAAATATTACTTATGATCTACAACGTTTTCGTAGAATTATAATATTTAAAGATTCACACTGATCACTGCTGACCAGTATGTTAAGATAAAAAAAAAATGCCATAATGTCCCAAAGAGCCAAAGGAGCCGCAGATTCCCAACCCCTGTCCTAGAGGCTAGACTCCTATATGCATATCAAAATATTTACCTATATACAATGTACATGTATTATAAATAAACAAATAAAGTCTACTTAGATAATATAAGACAATAATTAAATGTACATATATAGCTATATAGGTATATTATATAGATATATTCTTGTTATACGTTTCAACTATTTTTTTTTATAACTAATTTTGAAAGCTTATTAGTGCGTTTATATTGAACTAATTTTCTTCCTTTTCTATTCTGTTAATGTTGACATTTATGATTATTACGAGACTTCACTTAGACACATTTGGGCTCATTGTCGTCATTGTTATCGTATATACTATATATAGGTACACCTATAAAGAATAGATTCCACACTACAGGCATTCTAACGATCTCAACTCACAAGTCTGTCCACCATTAGACATATTATGTTTATAAAAAAAAAAATGGTTTCACGTACACGTATGTAAATATTACCCCATTTTTTTTTTTTACCTGCACATAGCGGACCGGTTTCAGTTCCTGCCTGTTATATTATTATATATTTTATTATTATGTGTGTGCCCTGACGATGTTTTGTTTTGCTTATGGCTAAGGAAGTAGGTATAAATAGAGCGCAAACAAATTATTATGCTTATTGTGTGGCAGCGTACAGAATTGACGCCCCCGACGACGTTTACATTATGGAAATGTGCGCACGAAACAATACAAATACACGTTGTGCTCGTTTTGTCGACCGAGAGAGAAATGAGGCTTGTTTTCTTATTTAGGAAATTAGGAACCACGGGCTACCTATTCACACTGTACTTTATTATTATTATTGTACTATTATTATGGTGTTGAATTTTGATTGTCATCAGCCTGTTGAAAAGCACTAAAGTAGTGTGTATAGGTAATATGTAGTACCTATATACCATTACCCATACAATATTATTCTACATTTGCATTCTATATCCATCAAATATAAATGCTGTATTATATTAGATGTATATATTAAAACACATTATGAATTATATCATATTTAAGTATAGTATTATAATAATTAGCGTGTGATGGCTTATTATCTATATTAATATTATTATGTTCTATCTTCTGTATCTGATAAATTAGTAGGAATTTTGCACTTGCATTATAGTTTTTAATTTGTTTTCTCTTAGCTATTTAATATAGGTACTTATAGTTACTTATACTATAATAGCCTGGTTATATGCAGTTATGTGGTACCAGTCAAAGTACTGTTTTTATAAATTATTTAGTCTTTATGGTGTTAGCATCGGATTTGGATTTGGTTAGAATTAGATCAGGTAAGTAATCGATTTACGTTTTTACGAAAATGTTTAATATATTGCATTGTATAAACACTATTAACATGTAAATGTAATGTATACACTTATTATATAACATTAGGTTGCTGTCAATTATGTCACCAGATAAATTTTTGAGAACATTGCATTCAATTTCTTCATTGATAAATACACGCACACGTTTATATTATATGTAGGTATATATGTATTATTATCTATACCTATCATATTTATATCGAAGTATATCGAATATCATAATATGTGATGTCGATGTGTATGTAAAGCTGACAAGTTTAAACTACTTTATTCGTGTAACATCCGTACAATATCCTTTATTCCTATATATACAATCTTATTTCATTTTTTATAATAATTATGTTTACTTTTTATTAATAATAATACAGTATTAAATTGTGTTCGTGTGATTCGTTTGTATGTACCTATATATTATATCTATTATTCTACCTATGTACACTGCAGTTTACTCTCTGTTTTGTATTAATATATTATTTGCTATATGTTTATTTATCGGATTGTTTCGTTTGCGCATCGTGGTTTTCTCATCACGATCGAATACCACATATTATTGTTAGTACAGCTGAGAAACACTTTGTTGAATATAACAATGAACATATTTTTTTTTATATGCTATAGTCATAAAATGTACAAATATAAAGAAAAATAAAATATAACACATTTGTTCTTTTTTTTTTGCAATAAATTCGTGATTTAACCGTCTAAAATGTGCATTGACCCATGACAATA
This sequence comes from Eriosoma lanigerum, assembly GCA_013282895.1. Taxonomy (NCBI): domain Eukaryota; kingdom Metazoa; phylum Arthropoda; class Insecta; order Hemiptera; family Aphididae; genus Eriosoma; species Eriosoma lanigerum. Next base: position 23,287,335 of record CM023359.1, read on the forward strand.
TAATATAGAGCCAGAATAAAATCACTCAATTGTTGCCAAAATAATAAACATATTTTTATTATTATTTATCTTTTTATTCGTTTTATTACCTTCTACAATAATATACAAGATTAGGTTAACTCATATACCGTATTCGTATACATATATATATAGGTATATATTATGTAACCTAATTTACCCAACATAGGTACCTATATTACCGATTAGTCATAACTCGTCATCAATCGATATAATATATAGATACAAGATGTCCCAATAACTATAATATAATATATGATGTTACGGAGTTGTACAAGATGAAAATAAAATATTTTGACGGTTTTAATCCTGGGAATCTTAATGTAGTTAAGTGAAGTTTTATTTTAGTATAATAAAATTTTTCATTTCAATCCAATTCGTAGATGAGCAATACAACTTTAGGAACCCAGAAATTTTTTTACATATAGAATATTAAGAATCGAATAAAAATTTTTTTAAAAAATACAAGAAAAATTAATATGTTCAAAAATGGCTTTAACTTTCTGCATTAATAATATTGTTAAATCATTTTTATTAGATGCTACATCAATAACTATAGTTATGAGTATTACTAAAGACTATTGAATATTGTAACTTTTTTTGTCATCAAATAAATATAAATATGATCAAATATGTGTACGAATATAATTATTCTATTTATATGTATGGAAATGAATTGTAATTTTTTAACTATTTTGTACCTAATTGTTTACATATGTTATTTTATTAAAATACGTTGGTATATACTTTTCCAACGTACAAATTATTATTTCTTAGCTAATATTACGATATATAAATAAATACGTAATTGACTTATTGTAAATTTCCACTTTTTTGTAAACTGTATCGATAAATTTATCAACGCGCGATCATACGGAAGTTTCGGTATTTTAGATCGGGTTGTATTGAAAAAGACATTTATTATTTATTGAACAACATTTAGAATTGTATAAATTGTATAAAATTATACCTACATATTAATACGAAAAAATTATAATATATTATAATTGTTTTTGTGTGTAATTTAATAATTTTTACAAATTTTTATTGTAATTTTTGCATATTTTTAGTGCAATTAAATCGGATCTTCATAGTAATCACACACCTATATCGTATTTTACGTATCGATAAGTTAAACATTTTTATTTATAGAAAAGATCACTGTTTTATTCTCTCTAATGTCTTTTATACATAACTATATTTTTAGTATTTCCAATATATATATATATATATATATATAGTTTAATTGTTTAAGCACAACTGATAATCTAAAACGCAATATTATTAAATGAAATTTACTAAATCACTTCCTTTATCTTTTCTCTACAAAATTCTTAACATATTTAAATTTATCAAGGTATTAAGGTATAATAAAAAGTATTTATACCTTATGTATCTATTATTATATAGTTATGGTGTATATAGGTTTATGAAACGTGTGATATACGCGCCCCCGCGTTCAATTAACAACGAGTCAACGATACAGTAATCATTTAATATATACAGTTATGCGTATCACACAACATACATAAAACATAAACAACGCGTGTAACGTTTTATTTTATTTCGTTTGCGCGCAGGCTAATCTGTCGGGCGAGCGGCGGTTATTACCCCAACGGATCGTGACCGCGCGCGCGGTATATATCGTATATTATAATACAACGCGCACAATCCAACATGGCTCCGGCAGCCAATCGGTTTTAATATACCGCGGTATAAATGGTATAATACGCGCGGCGCGCGTTTTACGCGACTCGAGTGCGGTCGAGGTCCATTATAACATTATATTATATAATATAATATTATAGTACGATTGTGTGTGTGTGTGTACGTGTACGCGAGACCAGCGAGACAGCAGCCGCGGTCGTCGCCGTCGTTTTTATCATAATATTTTTACAGGGTCTCGTTCGGCGCGGCGAAAAAGGGCGCGCGCTCGTGATTACCGGCCGAGAATTAATTTGCGGACGACCGGGCGGTAGCAGCTGCGTTTTGTTGTCCGGCACAGCCTTTTAATAATAATAATAATAATAATAATGACAATAATCGTTTGCGGCGGAGATGTATATATATATATATATATATATAGAGTCTTTGGAGGGTGGTACCGGAGCGGGTGGCGTTCGGTCACGTGGCTTTTGCGTACACAAAACACAATATACACACACACAACGTCACATCAGCTAATATTTATATATATATATATATTGTTCGTAATAAATAATAATATATTATATGCGTTCATATAACGTTTTCCAGCACGTGCAAACACACCGCACCGTTATAATAATCTAAGTACAACATATGATTAGCCGTTTTTTATTACGACTCGATTAGAGTAACGTTCGTATTCCGATTGTAATTCTCGTATTTGTTCTTTCGTGTGTATCGTTCGTGCGATAATATAACTTAAATCCGGTGGCGTAGTCTTAAATAAAAAAAAAAAAAGCGATATTTTGGACGTTCCTCCTTCGGTCACCGGAGAAATTATTGTAGTTTATTATTATTAATATTGCATTGTATTCGAAAATAATATTCTGACCGAAACTCGATATAATACAATAATATGATAAACTGATAATCCGATCCAAAATTTTACTACGTGTATAAACTACCTATCTCACGAGAAAACTCAAAAAATTTTACAAGTCCCGTATACGTTTAAAATTGCACTAGTTATCATGAAAATCTAAATTCGATTTCGTCAAAATTATGATTTCCGTGAATTTTGATGTTTTTCGTTTTTTTTCTCAACCAAGGAAAAACTTTTGAGAAATTCGAAATATGAGCTAAATAAAGTACTAACTATAAATGCAATTTACTACCAAAAACATGACCTATTCGTGGTAATCCCATAATTATTTCTACTCGAAATCGTGCTTTAAGATATGAAAAAAATCATTGAACAACCAATGCGCATTCTTCGCTTTGCTCAGAATCTAAAAAATTGGTAGTACCTATACGCAAAAAAGTCCCAAAGTATATAATTATATTCTAATATTTTCTAACAATTTGAAATATATCAAAACCGTTTATTGTAAATTGTAATAGTAAATAATTGTTTTTGATATTAATTTTTAATTCAATATAAATAATAATTATGGAAAAAAATTAATTCATTATTTAACAAGAAATTTTTAAACCCGTGTACCAAAAATTATTCTATAAGTACTAATATGTCATGATGACCTACCGTAAAATTAGACAGATTATACAATTTTTTTGGTACAAGGAAACTTTCTAAAAAAATATTTAATGCCAATCAGTTTTCAATTTTTCTTATATTTTTTGGTCTTTTTTCTTTAATCAATAAATCTTACCATTTTGAAGTTATCTATGTATACAAAAGATACAAAATACCAATTCTACATAATTCATTTTAAGTACAAATGTAAAAAAAATACTTGCATTTTGTAAAATTAAACAATACAAATCACAACACGAAATATCGCTATAAAAAAATATAAGATTTCATTGTAAAAGATAGTGTAGTTGTACTATGTATATACAAAAATAATAATTGCAGCATTTTAAGACTGTCCTTTTTTTATATTTTTTAGGTAAGTATAGAATAATCAAACAGTACTTATACTATATTTCAATATTATTAATAAAATATATTATTTTATTTTATTTTTCACAATTGATACAATAAGTATAATATATTATGAAATAATGAAATAATATTAAAAATTTCAGCAACCAACAAAGGATATTTTTCATTAATAAAACTATTTAAATCTAAACTCCTATCGAAAAGTTCAAAAACTAACCTATACTTGAGTTATCTACGTCCAGTCCTAGCATATGGTTGCGAAACATGGTCGGTGATAAAAGGAGATGAAGAGAAATTATTTTCGAAAAGAAAGTACTCCGTCGAATCCTATTTCTGAAAATGGAGAATACTGAATAAGAACAAACGAGGAGATCTACCAGATATTTCAAAAACTATCATCATGTTGTAACTGAGGAGGGGTCAATTTGGTCTAAACTTCTTTTGACCGTCTTTTTTAACCCTCATATATAAATATAGACTTTTTAAACAAATTATTGTAAAAGTGTAAACATTGTAATATATAATATATACACATCATTTTGGATGCTTTCTGAAAGAAATCTAAATACCTGATCTTATATATTTTGTATAATATTACGTACTAATATGTATTGTAAACGTTCATTTGTCTGTGAATGAACACGCATATGGTCATATATAGATACTTATTATATATTTATAATAATAAAGTTCAATACTTTTTGGACAATAATTTATATAATATATATAACAAATCGAATGACGAATACCTATAAGCTACCTACTATGTGTACTTCAGAATATCGTAATCAAATTAAGAACTAACGAATTATTCGCAACTCGTTGGCTTCGTGAGAACGGCTTTCGAGTATTGCAGACCCTTTTGGTCGCATGCACAGCGCTTTGTGGTCAATCGGGCGTCAAATTCGCTCATTCCGGGACGTGTAATCGAATTAAGCTCGGTCCAACGGAAACCCACAAACGATTGTGTAACCCAAAAAAATCTTAACATATATGATTAAAATCGCACCAAGAGCCCGGGTTTTTAACACTGTTATTATTACTCTGGCCCAGCACGTCCTCTGCGAATAATAATCCTTCAATGCCTGTTCATGCGTGCGTGGGATTTGCCACGCTGCCGCGCGTCGGTCGAATTGAATTGCACGTGCAATAATAATGTGTTTCGTACGCCTTCGACACGCCGCGTAATCCAATAATTTTTGTCTAAATCCTCGCTGGAATTTCGATTAATTGGACTACAAAATATTTGTCAAGTGTGGTAGCGAACTAATCGACAGGTTGGGTACACATTTGGATCTTTATTATTACCATTATAATATATACCTAATATGTTATAATCGAGTAAGAAATTGTCGCAGCCAATCGCGTTTTAAACCGCGAGTTATTTTATTGTATTTTACAAGTCTCGTGTACGTAATCGACGGCTGGACAAAATATGTTTTTGTTATAGGTATACAAAATATACTGTAACAAATTTATTATTATACGTTTAATAAAATTTGATCGATATATAATATTATTGAAAAAATAAAATATATATATATATATTTAGAAGTAAAATACCAGAACATATATACTATATGGAATATAGTAGCTTTTACGTTATGTACTCCACCGGTTATTTTCGTGCGATACATTTTACCACGATGTTGTAGCGAGTCGAACTCATTTATATATGAAAAGGGACAAACAAAAAAGGTCGGTAACCACTCGATGACTTCTATGTTGAAACGTGTTTATTTTACAATTGACGGCCAGGCAAAACTAGAACGTATAGGTACGTATATATACAATATATGTATTATATTAATTTTATATATAGAATTCGAATAAATTTATGCGATTATAAGCGAGCGCAAGTCTACCACTTACAACCGGGGTGATGTCATTGTTATGGCCGAGAACTGTCGTCACTAAATCATCCCCTGCGAATCGCGTACCCTTCGGATTTATATTATATGAATACTGCACCTTTCTGTACACATAATATACGAAGGGAAACACATTTTCGAAACAATGTTGTTATTGTATTGTTGTACGCACACAATATGAGAACTAGAACGAAATTTGTTTGTCACCCGTTGAAGTCTTGCTGTCACGTGATTGTCTTAATGTTTTTTTTTATAGTTTCCTCTAACATAAACAACTCGACAAAAAAAAAAATTGACACGTTTTCTTTCTCGGGGAATAAATACGCTAATCGGACATAAACACAATATTAGCGAACGTTATTTTCAAAGTCATACAATATGATAACGTTATCCTCTCAAAAGGTATCTCGTATAGATGGTTTTGACGGATATTATATGTTGGATTAACCGTGGGAAGTGAGTGAATATATACACCTATATATATATATATATGTGTGTGTACCAAAGGTCAAGAAAATTATGACTAACAATGGATGACAATGATAAACATTATATAGTTTGACCACCTAAGTGGAATTTGCGGTTTTGGGTCTGAAGAGACTCCCGTGACGCCGAAAAAAAATATCGTCAGCTCAATTTTTTCTTTTTTTAACCGCTATTATCCGTATTGCTTTTTATTTCATTATATTTTTTATACATATATATATATATATGTATGTACACGAAGTGTGTGTGTGTTAATGTGCTATATATTTTAAGGTATGAATGATAGTGTCTCATTAGAAGACAAAAATGAAAAGTGTTTGAGGCCACCGCAACTGGGCCACAACGACCCAGCAGGGATGTTCGTTTGGTCTCTTTGTAGACTGAAATCGCTAATAGATAGAAATGAGGCGTGTACCATAGCAAAATATGGTATATAATAATGTACCTCGACCATAAGTGAAGGTCAGTTCAAAATAATAAATATAAAATGTCTCTATGTAGTATTGTGTTCGTGTATTGCAATGGTCGATAAAAATAAAGATATAAAAAGTTCTGAAAACTATACTCAAATGATGTATATTATACATTATTATATCGCATCTATATCTTAGTAAAATCGTTTATGTATTAATAATATATCGATATAAATTTAATTATTTGGATATAGTTTATCATCTTACCATTTATTAGATTGCATATAGGTACCATTTATCCATTTTACATAGTGTTATTTTAACAATAAATTATAGTTTATTCATTTTTAAAATTTTAACACACTTTCTAATCTTAAAATAATAATAATAATGTATTTTATTCTTTAAATTATATGTATTACAGTAATATTTTAGACACATAATAGTAGGTATATTTTATAGAATTATTATAACTTAAATATATATATATAAATAATTAAATATATTAGATATATATAATAAATATATTATGATAAATTACTGGTATAATATTATTATTATTATTATTATTATTATTATTTATTAATATTAATTATAATTATGTTTAGGTAACAATAAAATGTTTAATACATATATAAAGCTGTTTTTGTTTTATTATTTTACTTGGTAATCGATTTATTTAAAAATATATAAATTATACTTACTTTTATGTGTACTTTTCTACATATTACGGAAATAAGGTATTATTATAATATGTAATTTTGATATAATATTATAATTATCAAAATACGATGAACTGATTGCTGCACAAATGATGCACAATACTGTTCAGTTAAATATAACGGTTATTTTACTTTCGTGAGAACACCATATTATATTATATAGTGTACTATATAATATTACAATTTATTATAATATATGATGTAAATGATACAAATTCGGTAGGTACGTATTTTGCTCGAGCGACGAGCACAGCAAAAGTATCGAATTCCTACATCAGATAAACAAACAAACAAAAATAATAATATAAATGACCCTGGTGGCCTGGTTCATTTATCATCAGCAGTAACTGGTAACTGGTTGATGGCAATCACATCGTAAAGGGGTCATATGGGCAAAATATAACAATCTAGTTATCTGACAGGGATTCTATACACAGACCGCAAGTTCGTATAATGTACAATTTGTTGTATGACATTCATCGCTTATGTATATATCAATCAAGCGGGGGAAATATTTATTTTAAAATGCATGTGTACAATAGCAAAGTTTTGATCCCTAACAAGTAACAAATGGAATGGTTGGCCATTTTTTTTTATTAGTCATATCATAAAGAACTGATCGAGTTACACGCGCCAAACAAATTCAAAGCCGATTGTGTTTTTATTTTATTTATTCAAATAAACAACATTTACAATAAAACTACTGCAGTATGCATTGCCAGTATATATTTTATTATATGAAGCAGCCGGCAAAAAAGAGTCTCCGGAAATAATATCAGGATAAAATTATATTTTTTAATAATACAGTATAATATGTACCTATTATATTATGAGCTATTGTAATTATTATTAACAAATTTTAATAAAAAAATAACTAATAAGTAACACCAAAAGTTTATACAGACGATATATAATATATTTAATTAATTATAATCGCATTTTAACTCAACTATACATGTTTATGTTCAATTTTTACTAAGTAATAATTGTCATTGTTAATTAATTATGAACATATATTTTTTAAATTTCTTTTATATGAACGTCCTTTGTAGTGTATTTTATACGTTATTTAATTTTGATTTGTCAGCTCCAACTTCGTTTTTTATTTTTTAATTATCTAAAACTGTTTTAAATTATTGAATTTTATGACCAAAAAAAAATGCGTAAACTATTGTTCCATCTTCCGCAGAGATTGTTAGTTTTCTTATTGTCTAATAGACGCAATAATGTATTAAAAAGTGTATCATGAAAATATTATTATATTTTAAAAAGAAGTCGTTGAAATTGAATAGGTATTATTTAACACATTATCATTCAAAATTATATTTAACAGATAACCAACATAAATGTATTCAATTAAATCCTGACCATCAAGAAAGGCAAGAAGTTTAAAATATTTTATAATACCTCGTATTCATTTAGAGCCGTTTTGTTATTATTAAATATTAGACTATTATTTAATTTATTTGAATTTTTTGTCGATCTTTTAATTCAAATGACATATAATTATTGTTTTATATTTTAAACTTAAAATTATAACACGTTATTAAAAACAATTTTTACTCAAATATAAAACTATATGTTTTACTTTAAATAGGTACATTGTATTTTTGCGAATATCTATTTTGGTTTGTTTATTATTTACTTAAGTATATTGTATGTGTATCTAAGTATCTTAATATTTATCATTCAGTTTCAAAATTGTTTTTTGTAATACATAATATTATATTCCATATTTTATTTTCAATTATGGTTATTTATATTATGTACCTATATAGTTATATAAAATCAGAGTTGGAAATGTATATATATATATATACTTTTGATAAGCGGCACTAAAGTTTTATTTTTCGTTTGACATACTTAACGTATTGGTTCAAAATATTAATATAACAATGAAGAACTATAATGCCCTATATTTATATGGAATCATTAATTGACTTTTAAATAATACCACAAAAGGTTTATTATAATATATATATATATATATATATATATATTTATTAATTTAATATGTTTTATATGTATTTCGCATAAAATAACATTTGTGCTATTTTAACTAAACATATTTAAAATAGTTGATTATATCTATTTAAACGATTTTTGTTAATATATATATGCAATGCTTCTCTCAAATAATAGTATATTTAAACTCACATAACGAATATTAGAATATTTTAAATTTATATGAATAAAATAGATAGAACGTGTTTGTAACAGATGTTAATTTGAAATAATTTAAACTCTATGTATTCCATGATATTTAAGTTCCGGAGGATTATTTAGTTGCATAAAAGGATTAAATATAATATTTTCTTCTATTACCAGCGTGACATCCTGCAAGACGATATCGACCGGTCATTCAATAGGATTAATCTATTTTGTCAATACAAAGATGGATTAAAAACAGTACGTAACCCTTGTGCAGCGTCTAGCCGGACGAATAAACTTAAGAGTATCAAATTTATATTTTGAGTATTGAATAGGTACATAAAATTATAAAAATAACAATGATACAAAATAAATGTAATATATAAGATAAACACATAAATATCCACACGATAATTACATATACCATTTTATCACAGTTAGTGGTTAAGTTAGGTTAGATTAGATTAGATATTTAGAGAAATATTCGGGGGTTAAAACACTCTAAAAGCCCAAAATTTTTAAAAATATTCATATTATTTTTTTTACTGATAATTTACTACATATTAAATAAAAGTTTACAATTGTTTTGAAGGGAAAAAGATTAACTATACAACTGAAAAATTAAAAAAAATCTATTTTTAGTACAATCTACCAAAAATCAATCCCATATACACCACTGCATATCGTGATATAATGTTTTATATTTTTAAAATATTTCAATCACCGGATATAAGTAATTCAATAACATGATTTAGGATAAAAAAAACTAACTTCAAAAAAAAAAAAAAAATATCCGACGCGTCCAACCCAACCCCATTAGTTGAATTATTGGCAAAGAAATAAAAATACCTACCCAATATTACAATGATCGAATAACTCTAACCTATTATTTCCTAATGGATTTCTGACCTTTGTGTACAATATGTATGTTTTCGCGTAAGCCCAGTTGTGTATAAAAAATAAATAAAACATATAACAATATATCTGATACTTGCCGATATTTTTTTGTAAAAACATGCTACTGGGTACTTAGCAATGCGGTTTACGGATCTAACAAATTATGTTATCGCTGTGGTAGTCTTTTAAATGACATTTTTTAATACATATTTCCTGTCGGTACATTTGAATGCGGGTCCTAAAACTTTGTCAATGTCAAATTCTGCCCGGGGTGGCTGCTTAATGGACCTCAAAACTGACCGCACACATAATGGATAATATTATTAGGTATATGTGATTGTTATTTTTTTTTATAAAGAAAATGTCAAGAGTTTTTTAGCAACAATGATTTGTAAAATGTTTTGAAGATTTAATATAATATACAATAACGCACTGTATTATATATAGAATAAGTTAGGTAGTTTTGTTGAATGTAACCTTACTATAATATATTAATAGGTATTTCTGGGTAAAAAAAAAATATTTTAATAGGTAGTTTATCGAGAAAAAATTGATAGGTGTCGGTATTCGGTTTACAATATTTCTTATTTCTATAATATAAAATTACGTTAGAAAGTTTAAAAATTCGTTCGTATAATGCATGTTACTTTGTACACAATAAAAACATATTTGCTTGGATTAGTTTATAATACGTTTGATAATAACTTCTAAATGTATTATACATCTATATGAAACGGTTCTAAACAAGTTTCCAGAAGAGGGTTCAAGGGGTCGTCAAGGATCTTGACTTTATTCATCACGATATCATATGGTCGGACCACTTTATTAACAGGAAGAATTGTCGGTAAATGAAGACAAATGGGTTTTGCAGCATGTGTACAATGTACCTATACATACATAATATATTATTATATGAAAATAAATTATTCCTCGCCATGCTCTAACTAGTTTACAAGAGTAGTTTTTTTGAATGAGTAATTCAGGTACTGCAATAAGATTTTTTTTTTAAGACTGGTTTTACCGCGTTGATATCTACCCTCGTGGTACGAACGATAACAATAAGTATAAAATTAATCCATACGTACACATATTATATTATATTGATACTATATTATAGTATTATTTAACACTACACCCGTTGATTTATATTTTAGGACGTATTTATATAATAAATCGGACACAATATAATTTCGTATTGTATATTGGCAATATAATTTTATTTCATACACGCGGATGACGGCGGTATTTAGTTATTTAGACGAGATGGCACGAAATTAAATTCGTATCTATTCCCACGTACCTATTAAATATAAATAAAGACCGTATTATTATGATGTCATAATTTATTGTATCTTATAATAATAATACGATATTATCCTGTCAGTTTTTATGAAACTTTGCGGTGAACAAGATACAACTGGCAACACTGATGTTCATCGAGTTCTGTCAGCGACGAATGGTCGATTCCATTAGGTATTTCTACCTATTATAATAATAATAATAATAATAATATAATATTATATACGCGCGTTTGATACAAAAATTATCGCATTAAGTACAGATATAGAACAAACAAACATAAAACTTTCTACACGCGTACCGACCTATTATTATAATATGAACGGAGTCAGTATAACAATATAATATTTTTTCTTCTTCAAAAAATGTTGCACAATGAAATTTGATATTATGACAGTAGAATAGACCAATTCTTATATTATTATTTATTGTTACAATCTATTTGTTGCGAGCGCACCGGGTTTCGCTGACGTTTAGCGTTTAACCGTAGGTACTCGAGTACACCTTAGACCTAAGGTAGACGTGTACATAATATGTGTGTGTGTGTGTGTACTTGTGTCGGTTAGTCTTATACTTAAACGTGTGTGCACATAGGTATTGTTATATTATTATACATATATTTCTGTTTGTATTACGAATAAAATGTATGTAGTCTATTTCGGTAGATATATTATCTATATATCCGGCTTACAAGTTTATTAAATAGACAATATTATAACCTATTATAAATGCATAGGGATTTTATTCATTTATAACTCTGTATGGAAACATGACGAATGTGAAAAATAAATTTCATTGATTAATTTAAGTAGGTTATTTGTTAATATAATCATATTAATCATTGATAATAATAATAAATTGAATAATTTGTATGCATTTTACAGTGCAATTTGTGGGTATGTTAAATTACCAAATTTAAATATTTTATAAGCATCTTGTTTACAACGCCTGGGGAACTCGACGAATTTTTAAAATATTATTATTATTATCTTATTACATACGTATACCTATTCTTTAACTATCTGGACAAAAATTTAAAAAATAAAACGGTTATCGGTTTTTTATGGTTTTCAAATGTGTATTTGTAATAATATTCACTTTGTATATAATATATATACAATACAAAAAAAAAAAAATAAAAATTATTAAAAAAGAATCTAATTGTGGAATATTCTTACCTATACCGAATTGTTATTTAATATTTTTCACTGTTTTAATGCTAAATATCAGAAATAGCTAATTTATATAAAAAAAGGTAGGTAAATTAAAATAATAAGAACAACAAATTAAACAATAATAATATCAGTTAAGAAAATTACTTAAGGGGATTGGTTACCTATTGTTATAGCTAGACAAAAATACGTAATAGTTTAAACAATTGGATTGTTATTCTATAAAGACATCTAATTTTATTGATATATTAAAAGTATTAACAATTTGTTTTATATTTTTGCAAAATATGAAAAAATTATTTTGTAAGTTTCTCGGTAATTAAAATTTAAAACATAAATTTGATTTCTAGAAAACATAATAATCAATAAATTCATTACTTTTTACAGAATAGAAATTGGATAATCGTAAGTATACGTAATTTTGTCTAATTTTTTAGTCTTTACAAACAGCAAATAAAAGTTTATCCATAAAATAATTTGAAATAATATACATGTGCATGACCGATGCCTATGTGAAAAGTATCATTATCAGATTCTAATTTCTGTGAAAATGTTCCAATTTAAAAGTAACCTCGACGATTACGTTCTGTTATTTATCATTGCCGCTTGGACTTTTATAAAAATAAACCGATTATAAGAATTGTAGGCACATATTATTTTATTTCGATTATAATATTGAAATATTATTACGACTCGCATCACGTCGCGGCACTGGATATTATCTATATTATAGTAACTGTATACATATACATTCTCATATATGTTCAATCACTAGTCAGTAAAGTATTCCTTTAAAACTTTGTGTTGATTTTGTTGTGTTTTAATTTATTATAATTTATAATATTAAAAAAGTTGATTCCGGAGTTTCTCCTTTATCCCTTCGGTGTTCGGAGAAATTATTGGTTTAATATAATTGAGATTTGAATGCAATGATATTGCATTAGAAAATATGATTCTGAGCGAAATACAATGTAATACAATATATTATTCTGATAAGCCTTTCAAAAAGTTTACCACGTGCAGGGTCGTATCCAGAAATAATTTTTGGGGGGTTCCAAAATATGTTTATTGAAATTTTATTGAATTTAGGTTTTAAAATGTGGTTAAAAATAAGACTTATAATACGTTCTTTTAAACATTCGTAAAATACTAAAGAAATTTCGGAGGAGGGGTCTGGACCCTTTGGATCCCCCCTCAGATACGGTTTTGACCACGTGTGTATACATACCTATGAAAATACTAAAAAAATGTCATGTATCTACGTTCAAAATTGCATTAGTTATTATGAAAAATCTAAAATCAATTTTATAAAAAAATTATGATTTCCGTAAATTATGACGTTTTTCCGTCATTTTTTGGTAGTTTTTCTCCTCCTAAAAAAAAACTTTTGAGAAATTCGAAAAATGAGCCAAATAAAGTACCAACTGGATGCAATTTGCTACCGAAAACTAGGGTATGCTTACGTACTACCATCGGACCATAAAATACCTAAAATCGTGCTTACAAACATAAAAAAGAACATTATTGTAAAACCAGTACATTCTTCGCTTTCTTAAATGATATTATTATTGTTTAATTAGTTGTTCTTATATTTTTTAATATACCTACATTTTTTTATATAAATTAGCTATTTCTGATATTTAACATTAAAACAGTGAAAAATATTAAATAAAAATTCGGTATAGGTAAAAATATTCTACAATTAGATTTTTTGAATAATTCGCTAAACATTTTTTATTCTCTATATATATTTATATAACTATATATTATATACAAAGTGGATATTATTACAAATACGCATTTGAAAACCATAAAAACCCGATAACCGTTTTATTTTTAAAGTTTTGTCCAGATGGTCAAAGAGTAGGTACGTTTGTATATTATGCAGGGTACTTTAAATAATACGTACTATACCGATATAATAATAATAATAATATGCACATTTCGTGTTCTGTCGTCACTATACAATTGAATATAATACGCTTTAACGACTGTATAGTGTCGTCCACGTAATATGTGATACATATAGATATATTTTTTTTCGGTCGAAAAAGAAGAAGCCTTTGGCGAATCGGCGGGACGTCTAACCCTTCGGCGAAGGATTATAATAATATGTGTAACGTCATATTGGATCCCGCGTATATATATATAGTAATAGAACCCATACTTGAAAAAAAAAATTATATAAAACTGCCACTGTTATATTATATAGCTGTGGCACTGACCTAGCACACACATATAATATGTATATATAGTAACAAAAAAACTATAATATCACGCTTGTCACGCACAGAAGCAGCTCTTCTTCAGCCCTTTTTACGGGCGTTATTATATTATTATATTTTTATATACAGTAAACGCACGCTGAGACGTTGGTTGCTGCTACTGCTGCCCAGAGGGAGAAAATATATTATTATACGATAGATAGCAACCTGCTGCTTTAACTACACACTGCTCATATATATATATATAGTCTGTATAATAATAATAATAATATATATACTGTCCCGTTTTTTGGTTTATGCGACGTAACACTTTATTTATTGGTACATAAAGTATTATATTGTGTTGTTTTGTTCCATGATTCTGCCTTTTCAATAACCCTCTTATGGATACATACAAATAGGGTAAATCTGGTAAAAAAGGGTCCGTTTTAAATGTGTGTTCGTTTTTTCTTGACAATATATATAAAAATGTGCGCGTATGTGTGTGAGTGTAAAATATACCGTGACCAGAAAACTGCTTGACTCTGCTTCCGGAAACACGGTTAAATGTGTTAAAATTTTTTTTTTTTTATAAATAGCCTATTTAATGTTTTAAATATGTGCTTAACTTTCTTTAACTTTTCATGTGTACTATTTTGTTTAGTTATTGAAATTGTAAGAATTGATTATTTATATTTATAGAAATCAAGTAATCGATTTTGTTTTATGTATAGAAATGATTAACTTTTACTTTATTTTTAATTTGTTAAACTTTGATAATGACATTATAGTTTTCACTTCATGGACCTTTCACAATACGAAAATCGATCACATAATTAATATGGCGTAATAATGAGTGGGGAAAAACGAATTATGCTGAACTGCAATGAACTTATTTTAAACTTAAAGAAATAACTGTAACCATCAGCAAATTTTTCAATCAATAGCTTGGAGCTTATCAAAAAAACTTTCAACTGTGAGAGAGCTACTATATAACCACTATAAAAAGTTCCACGACGAATATTGTTTAACCATATTCCAACCCACTTATAAAGAAATGCCTTCCTCACAATACCAAATAACACCTAACTCAATCTTAAAAGATACTGGCCAAGAGTCTTGTTATTGCAAAGTTCTTTGATATTTTAATATAGCTGGTTGGTCAAGGAATAATGAAAACAAAATTGTAAATCATTTAGGTATCGTAAATGGGCCTCTTTCTTATTCTCATCTGTCATATCTTCATTTGCCACTACTATCATTAATACCATTATTATTAGGGATAACACACAATTATATTATTACATATATTATACATACATTATTCTGATTAAATAATAATAATAAAAAAACTATTTTTATTTTATATTTCAAAAGTTATGTATCTTATACGTATATATATATATATATATATGTATATATTAGTTAGACATGAATATAACCAAATTATAATAAATGTGGACAGTTTATATTTTGATCTACATATGAATTACAATAATTATTGCGCAATACTTTAATTATAACTTATACCTACTGTATATTTTTATGTTGTGAAATTTTTTGTTTATTGAAATTAAATTATTAAATATAATAATACCGAATAAATTTGAAAATAATTTTGGATACTTTACTCACTTAAAAAATAAAATAGTTTAAGTTAATATCTACAATGTTTTATTTTAGTTTAGGTCTTAATAATTTATATAACTGTTAGTATATATACGAGCAATAATAAATTATTCAATTATAAACGAGGTATAATAATAATATAATAATACATTAGTTGTGGTTCGGTTATAATATTTGTTAATTTTATTATTGCGTTCATTATTTATTTTTACGAAGAGGGCCGAGGGGACGGCACTACACGTATTAAATACAATACGAATTATAATCTTTTAGCGAAATGTTAAAACGAAAATTAAGCTAATTTGCATTGAACATTGAATTCAATGAGTCATATTATTATATTAGTATATGTGTATATGTTGTTATGAATGGATTGAATCGGTCGTCAAAATACTATGTTTAACATAATGTCAACTACGATTGAAATTGGCTGTACCGCGTAACTAAACGTCCGCCCCGTTTCGGGTACATATTATATAATATTTGATATTTATTAGTAAAGCGATATATATAAAAAAAAAAAAATAAAAAAATAGGCGTGTACCAACATTTTGGTATATGAATTGTTCGGTATCCCTATATGAGCATAAAAGTACAACAAAATATATAGTGGGTATCCGTATAATATAATCTGGGTGATTTTTTATTATAATTTCCCGCACCTCCCCACACGTAAACAGCACAATATAAATTATATCATAACCCTTTTCCGACAATAGAGCCAATCTGATTGGGGTTATTTTAAAAACCTAAATAGTATTTCATACGATAATAAAGACATATTTATTGCCAGACGGTTTTCGTACGAATTTTTTTTTTTTCATTTGTTAAATTTAGTTGTTAATGTTATTATTATTATTATTATTATTTCGTTAACCCCTTTGCAATAACTGAGTTAGAGACTCATAAACCTGTCGGTACATTATATTGGTTAGCTTGAAATTTTTATGTTCCGTTTATATATTGTTCGCCTCGGCTGAGAATTCATATTTATCGGGTTTGAATTATATCGATGTATTGGGTCGCGCGTAATAAATTCGGTAACGATGCCAAACCCTTTAGTGGAAAACGTGGTTGACTCTCGTTAGGTTAGGTTATACGTTATTTCCCACGACAATAGACAATGTCACAGTATGTGAACAATTATTCTTAGTGCAAGTGTTTTTTATTATATTATATAATATAAATATTCTTAGGTAGTCAAAGTATGAGAATTTACTTAAAAAAATTATCGACAATACGCATTTATCACATACAAATCCATAAATCCATTCATGTTTTGCACTAATTTCATGATAAAATAGATCTATTTCAATTCATAATTATAATAATATTTTGATTTCTAAGCGTTTTCATTATAGTCATGACCCATGGGAATAGTTCAACATTTATTTTTGTAATGTTTACGTGACAAAATATAATTTATAAATAAATAATTATGTAAAGTATAAATTTTTTTTTAATTAAAACTAGCCTAAAGAATTTTGCAATCTTTATTATAAAGATAATAAATACCAACTAAATGTTTTTGAATGTGATCTATATGCAACGCAATCTTATCGGGATAGTTAACAAATCAAATTATCGACTTATTGTTGTCTATCACGTGCCTTCTTTGAAAAATAATACATAATATTAAAATCGGGGTTAAATGTTCTCAATAGGAAATTAATTTTCCACCTGGAATAACCGATCAACGGATTATAACTGTTGAATTATTAATATAATTCAATAAGGCGTATCGATAACATATTATATTATGTTAATTTAGAATCGATGTGACGGGTATTTTAAAATATTATAATACCTATCAGATTATACATTCTTGCATTATTGTCAAAACTGCAAAGAAATTTAAAAACTTATTTGATATTATTATCGGCGCAACATTTTAAATAAAACAGAAAAATGTAAACAATAGTTACATCTTACATAATATGATAATTATTTATAATTTATAACATATAACGTAGAATTACAGTTGTTGCAAAAATAAAAAGTACCTAATCTTGTTATTTTACAATAATCAATAGATACCTATTATTTACTAGTTATAACCAAAATCAAAAACAGAAATATGTTTAAGATTTTAAGAGTTTGATCATATATCCATTTTCTGAAAAATGTATTGACAAATATGTATAAATAAGTTATAGGTGTACTGACGAAGATAAACTATGAAATTTATCTTTTAGATTTTTTAAATAGTTGCATGGTTCCATGTCCATGTTCCAGATTATATTAATATAACTACTAGGTTATTATTACCATCAGTATAAATAATTTTAATGCCCACATTATCATATAATACTATAATCTCAAAATATGAAAGTGTAATTCGCTATTATTATTAAATGTATGACGTATAAATATTGTAATGAAAGTATCTACTATAATAGTCCTATATTTCTAAATAAATATATTTTCAAAAATCATTATCATAAAAGGTATTTTTTTTAAAAATTATTAATATTTTATTACTAATAGAATTGTTCGAATATAATATATGGGAAAACATATAACATGCCATTTAACATATTAATGGAAATAAAAAATGAATGAGAAAAAAATGTAGTAAAATATATATGTTGCAAAAATGTAACGTTAGTTAATGAAAATAATGGGAAAAGAAATTTCGAAATCTTAAAAATTGATGAAGAAAATGAGTTTAGTAAGTTATATCGTTATATAGTAAGTATTATAAATCACTCTGAATATTTAATTATGTTCTTTTGTTGATAATTTTTATTATGAAACAAAATAAATCGCAAATCGTTTAACGCACGAAATTTATTGTTTTCTGGCTACAACAATATTATAATGAACGGGTAAATTATTTTAATTAAATTAGTAATATTTAAAATTTAGTCTATTATAAATATTCTGCATTGTACAATCACTTACTCATCTATACATATACGATATGTCGATATTGGTATACATACTTAATATAATAACATACATAATAAATCGAAATTAAAAATAAATTTTTTTATATTCAATTTTTAGATTTTAGAAGTATATCATTATAAACACACTGTGATATTTTTTTTAAAAATAAAGATTATTATTAATAATAATTATAATTATAATTTTTTATACGAAATTTTTAATAATTTATTATTATTTTCTGTCTTAGATATTTTTTAGATTTATTATATTGGGAAAACAAAGTGGGAAACCAACACTTTGTTGATTGATAAAAATAATTAAAATTGTCTGCAATATATTTATTATTATTATTTTTTAAATTATATTATAGAGATTGTCAATTTACTAGGAGTATTTTTTAATCGAAAGTTTAAAAATACTATGAAGTAAAAAAATGGTCATGTAGACATTTTTTTTTCGTGATTGTAATAATATACATAGAATAAAAAAATTATTGAAAAACTGGTTTTTCTGTACAATAGATTGTTTAATATGAAAATGACTAAGTGCCTATACGCTATAATATGTACATATATATATCTGACATAATTTTCATTATTATTATTTTTTCGACGTCTCTGGAGGCTGTTTTTGTTTGTCACCCCCCCCGTAACCATTGAGAACCCCTGACCGCTAATAAATATCCAAGAAAGACGTTGGCAATGGTGGTAACACACGAGGGGACGAAAAAAAAATCTACGATCCATTTTGATCAAAATAATAATATATATATTATGTGTGTGTGTATTATAATCCGAGCGATTCATATATTATGTGGGGTGGCCTTCTATTGTCGGCATCAACTCGAACGATGTTAATGAAAGAATAACATTGGATTATGTGTATAAACCCGCACAATAAAGCACAAATAAACATATACACACGTATAATAACAGCTGTCTTTTGCCCCGTGTTTCTGTGTCGATTCCGAATCGGACACATTTTTATTTTGTCGATTTTTTTTTTGCAGTGGTACAACAGTAGGACATATTTACATATATGTAATATTATATGATATGTAAAAATCAAATTTATATTTTCTTAAAATCCTTAAAACATGATGGTGTATGTTATATTATTTTAATTTGTCCGGTGAGATAATTGTAAGAAATTATATTTTTAAAACTATGTTTAGTAGGTACAAGGTAATTACATTAAAATATTTATAAAATTATTTTCTTCAAAAAAATGTTAATACTGTATTATAATTGCAAATTATCTCTGACGTGATATTTACACAATATATTCTCTAAACCATGAAATGATGACTTTCGATGTAAAATTAATGTTTTTATTTAAATTTTATAATTCATTGACTGTATAAAGTTATCTTGCCTATATTTAACTGCATGTCTGCGTAAATTAGAAACAAATAGATAAACTCGTAAAAACCAGACCTCAAGTTGGTGTATAATAGCTATATGTGAAGTAAGAAATTATTATTTCTATATATAACGTCTCGCGATTTTGATAATATTATAATTTCATTTGGCTAAATGATATCTATTTTTTAGATCAGATTTCGTAATACAATATATTTGATGTCTGTTTTGAAATAGTTTTATTATTTATCAATTAAATTATTATACTAAGAGTTAAAAGTATTAGAGGAGGATGTCACTATGCCAGAATTACAAGATTTCCTGTCTCTGTCTGCTTAACGTGCTATAAAAGATGAAGCAAAATGATCAAATGAAGAACATAAATAATTTTGGCATTTAGGGTAAATTTAGAGCTTAAAAGAGAATATTTTTGAGAGAGTTGATATATCACATAATATTGACTCGGCCCACATTATAAAATTAATATTATCCAAAAATTGATGATATAGTACATAATAATTTCATAATTTTAAATACATGTTTATTCGATTAACTTAAATTAAAGCTTAAAAAATGTTTTATTTTAGAAATACTTTGTAAACTAAATAAAACCTAAATTTTCTATATACTATTGAATAATTCCAGAGAACACAATAGATCTTTTGATCATCATGCGTGGGCGATTTTATTGTATTTTATCCAATTTGTAACTATTGATATTAAACATCAATAAGTTAACCGCCATTATTTCTTTTTCAGTAAATATTTTATAAAACAGATAAGTATGACATTAAAATATTAAATATTACAAATATTTCTGTTTGTGATTTTGATAGTATACCTAGGTATTTAAGTTGTTATTTTTCGTAACCTAACGTTATTTTGCTGTATCCATTAAATCATGCGCCGATATCACCTTAAACGCATTTGTACATAGTTGAATGTTTTTAGTTCAGATTTTTATGAGATATTTGTTATTTTAAATTAAATTAATTAAGTATTTATGTTTAGCCATATTTAAACAAATTTATTATAGTTATAAGTTATAATTTATAAATTATATTTTTATGATTTATGGGTTCATTGTTACATTATTAAATTGTAAATTAATATATATCTAAAATAGATACGTTGAAAAACGACAATAATTTTGTTAAATATATATATTTGTATGGCTAAAATTTATAAAATAATGTCGGTTTAAACTATATACCTAAGTAAAGTGTTTTTTTTATTTTATTAAAAGCCTTTCGTAAATTTCGACGGATTTGCGCGATGTGTTATTTTTGTAAGCGAGATGTATATAGAGAGGGTCCCACGGTTGAAACAGTTTATAGCTTAGTGTTTTTTTATTATTATTATTACTATTTTTTTTTCGTTTTTTCTGCGTATTCGCCTAAGTGAAAAGAGCATTTTATTTTTATCATCTTCTCTCTTTCACTGAAGCCTAATGAAGATCTACACCCTTAACATACGTATACATATGCACATATTATATTATATTGTCGGGTTGTTGCGGTTTATTAGGACCGTCGAACAACAACAATAAACAAAATGTTGTTTTTGTAATAGAGAGAAAAAAAAATACATTATACAAAGAATAACACCGACGTATATAATAATAATAATACTGTATAGGGGGCGTAATGAGCCACGAACATATTCTTCCGCCCGCGGACTCTCGTGATGGACATTTTACGTTTTCGCTCGGTGGGAATTTAAGCCTTTTGCCGATGTAACACGATACAAAATTAGATCATATCTCCGATACAAAAGCAACACCAAAAATCCAGGTGCCACGGTGCGTACATGGTAAGAACTGTAAGAATATTTTCAAGAAAAAGTGTCAATTTGCTCGCGTTGGTAAATACAATACGGATATTTTCGTCGTAAACAATTTATTTTATTTATTTAAAATAATTATAATATTATTGATTACAATATTATACTTAATGTAGTATATGTACAATGTTAATATTAATTATAATAAATTATAAATACCATTGTTAAATAGAAAAAAGAGTGGTCAGATAGTTCGTGAGGGACATATATTATAGTGGCGGATGGGTTTAATAGAACCATATAGTTTGTAGTCGATATAAAAAAAGAGCAAAACTTCGCTACGGCAGAGATGGGGCATTAAATTAATTACGGGAAAAAAGATAAGAACAGCTGATAATGTGCCCAGATAAAATTCTATGAAAAATTTTATGTTTGCGGATGGAATAAATCAAGGCCATGTTGGAGAACGGCTAGATAATCGTGATGAGGACTGCTGGCATAGTATACAAATTACGTTGAACTCGTTTAAGCAGAAATAAGTGACTTTCTGTATGGAGTTCCCATATTATAGTATGATATTTTTAAGTTTGTCTAACTAAAGCATAATAGAGAGCCTTTAGGGAAGTAGTTCATAAATTAATCTGAAATTCGTTATTTCTTAAACCTAGGGTCTGGAAAGCCCTACAACAGGTATTATCGTAAACGGTAGATATACGTATACATTTTACGTAGTAAATTTAAATACTAAATACCTGTCATCGGTATTAATAATATAATCATATATAACTCGATTTCATTGAGTTAGGTTATGTTAGGTGAGATATGTGTAAATTTAGATGTATAATAATTATTATAAGTTTAGTAATATTCGTATAATTTTTGTATTATCGTATTCTTGTGTATGAATTCACGTTATGTTAGGTTATTGTATTTCATCGTTTGAATTCATAAAATATAACAATATGGATATAGGTACATTCAATGTGTGCAAATTGCTGAAAACACGGACATATGTGGCACGTTGTTATTTGAGCTCAGATTGCCGTGTCCAGGAAAATAGGTAGCTAAATCCGCTCAATCAATTCGATACCATCAATAGAACGGGAAGAAAAAAAAATAGTAATACTAATAATAATGTTTCGGTAAACATACTACAACAATGTCCAACAATTAACCTATTGTACACGCATATTCGCGTATTATAGATTGTCTAAACAGATAGGTGGCGAGATTTCATACAAGAGCTGTTTGACATCGTTGTTTGTCACACGCGTTACAAAACTCCGATGGTTATCCTCTTCCATTTTGTTTCCTCGTTCACGAAAATAAGTTATTATATAACCATTATTGTGTTTTATATAAGTGCTATGTCATTTTAATATGACATATTGTTGAATGGAAATTCGCCAGGAGTCGGATAATTTTAAATAATAATAATAAATAACCTAATCATGACGAGTTGAGGTTAAGGATTATATATTATATTATATTAAATTGAAGTGATTTATTTTCAATATAATCTTTATTTAAAATACAAACTTTAATTTTTGCCCAAAAAGTTGGTACGACGTTCTGCTTATAGTCTATGATCTATGATAGGTGTAAAAATCATAAATTTCTACTACCTAGAATATATATTTTTTTTATGTACTAATAAAAGTGTTTAGTTTCGCTTATGTTCATATGATAATTTTTTTTTATAAATTTCCTTAATGCCGAAATATATAGGTAGAAGGTACATTATATTATACTGATTAATGATGGTTTGAACTTAAGAAAATTTAGATAATATTTTAATATATTAATATATTTTTTGTAAATGAAATCACAATCATGATCAAATCAAAAATTGTATACTTATAAAATACAAGTAATATTCAGTAATTTCAATTCTATAAATTGGCTATCATGAAATCTAACATTTTTCTCTTATTGGTTTTTGTTTATTTTGTAACATGAAATTTAACTTATAATAATACTTTAAATTGTTTTAAACAAACATTTATTTACGTATTAACCTATGTCTTATATTCAATTGGTATATAATGAAATTTACTTAATCGATTTATAAGTGCATTATATTATATTATTTTAATACTGCAATATTCTTGAACTTCATGATATATAATATTATCAATATCTGTTATCTGTTAACAATTATATAATATGTAATTTAGCGATAATAAAATAGTATGATTTGATCGAAATAATTGTTTGTACATTAATATAAAGAGATACTGAAATACAGAGAATTAGATAAAAACATATGGATACATTTTTAAAAAAAAATTTTAAATTAGTATAATGGTCGCTTTGTATATAAGGTTAGGTTAATAATGGTAATAATAACAATAATGATAATAATAATAATAATAATAATAATAATAATAATAATAATAATAATAATAATAATAATAATAATAATAATAATA
>CM023359.1:23312226-23411857 GCA_013282895.1 Eriosoma lanigerum
TAATAATAATAATAATAATAATAATAATAATAATAATAATAATAATATGTGCTTACGTATATAGAAATAACAACATACCGAATTTATATTGTTCGTTTTACAATGTAATGTTTATTGAGGCTGATCATATTATTTATACTAAACGGGTTTTTGTTATTACTATATGTATTTAGAAGTGCACAAAGGTTTGTGGAGAAATATCGTACCTAAATGGCTACTACTGGTGTTTTTCAAATATTTTAGACCTATTGTGTTTTCTTTTTCCGGATAAGATGGTTTTAGTTAGATGGCTCGTAAAGAAAATATTGATACTTCATGCTACCGCTCCCAAATCTCAATCACAATGATTGTTTGGAATATTCGTTTTGATATCGCGACTCACGAGTATATAAACTGTCCATTTTTCTCTACCACATACGTAGTTATACTAACCACCTGTGTGGCATGTTTTTATAGACTGTCTTTAAACACAAATTTCTTAAGAAGGTGATATAACTATATAAAATCAAAATATTTTATTAAACATATTTTAAATCCTTTGTGTATTTACTATACCTATAAGTGATATATTGATATAGATAAATGTAGATATTAATATTATCTAAAAATATACATAATAACTATATTAAATTTATACTTATATATATATAATAATTTTATAATTTTCTTTTATCAATTTAATAAATGTTGTGCTTTAATATTTAAATAAAGTTAAAAAACTTAAATGAAAGATGAATTATAAATAATAATTCTTGACATTATATAATGTTTTTACACATATTCATCAGGTTTATGATGTTGCAGTTATAAATATTTTAAAAATAATATTAGTTATCTACCTGATCTAAACAATAGTCAATAATATCTATAAAAGGTACTTGCAAGTTTTAAAATTTTTGATTTTCTACTAATGTTATTGTAAGTAAAGGATAAAAATACCAATATTTTGTTGTTGATTTTTTCCATATTTAAGGTTTTAAGGTTTTAACAGTGTTGCTACGTTTTCTGTAAAAAAAAAAAACGAATGTGTGTCATGAGAAATTCTCACACCTCGTGTGTAATTGTGAGATTTTGATTAATTTTTGTTTGTTTTAAAAAAAGAATTGATTAATATTTTATTTGAGTCTAAATTTTCAAAATTTAAATCACTGTATACATATATATATCTGAATTATTAAAATATTTGGTAATTCTCTGTCTATCGTTTACCTTACTTTTGCACCGTCGTTTAATTTAAAACAATCATAAGTATTTTTCGATTTTTCGATTATTTCAATGTGCTAAACATATATATATATATGTAGGTACGTATTATTTTAAACAAACTCCTTCATGGGTATAATAAAAGTAGCGTATTTAGGATTTTGTCAAGGAAAGATATTTGCGATGGCAACATTTCATTGACCAAAAGAGGGTTTATTCTTTTATCAACGTCAACAACACGTGTTAAAGTGTTGCAATTTCGATAATGTTATTCTGTAATAGATAAATCAAATAACTTCCAGTTTTCATTGATATCATTAGAAAAAAATGGTCGATGAAGGGAATTTATCCATCATACTCTCCCACATCTCGTAAATACAATACTGACGTACAGATGGTTATGATGATTCGTAAGCGGCGTAATAATACCAGCTATTATAACATAATGTTATCCGTGTATTAATAACAATATCGGTCGTCGATGGCGGCGCGGTTAGGTTATCTTAGGTTAATTTGGGTTAGATTTGGTAACGTTAGGTCGAGGTTTCGCATGTGGCGCGCACCAGAAGTCGCTATACTGACGTAGCGCGCAGTGTTGTCACCCAAGTTATCGTTAGAAAATCGACGGGCACACAGAGAGTTCGTATATAACAGAACCGTGGTATACATATTATATTATAATAATATTGTGTGTGTTTCAAAATAATAATAATAGTAATAATAAAAATGTTTTTTTTTCTCGCCGTGCCCGGGGGAAACGCTAAAATATAATATTGCAATAGGGGACCGAAAACGCGTATATTATATTTATGTGTGTGTGTGTGTGTGTGTGTGGGGTGGCTGCGCACACAAATAGAGATGTTACCATAAACATTTGAATCCGTGAAAAAGAGTCACAAAGCCGAACCGCCGCCTGTCATCTGCCTCTGTGTGTGCCACCGCCGCCGCCGCGACCGCACGATCGGTGTGCGGACCCGCCGGTTTTTGGGGTGCGCGACGGAGAGAAGAGCGTTATTATGCGAGTAAGAAGAAAAAAAAAAAAAATAATAATAATAATAATAATCGCCGGAGCGAGTGGCGACGGCGCGTCCGTTATTGTCATCATCGTTTATTGTTATCGCGTTGTGCGTGATTATTATTGTTATTATCATGTATGAAATCGCGGGTCGTCGGCGGCGGCGGTATCCATTGTGCGTCCCCCCTCCCCACCCCGTCAACGTTTACCTATCGCTCCCCACCCGCAACCAGCGTGGCAAACAAAAACAGCATATATTTATAATAATATAATATATTATGCGTGTATAATGTGAACTGGCGGCGGGAAGAGGGGGGAGGGAGGGGACAGAAAACAAAAATCCTCGCGAGCTTAACCTGTGCGTCTGCGTCGCGTATACGATCGTAACCGTCGGTTTTTACGATGAAAACATAAAAATCGGCCGCCGAAATATGATTAATGGACCGACACGTTGATATTGTGCTATAATAATAATAATATTTTATACATGTGTATCGGCGCGTTTCTTCTTTTTGAAATTTATCTCGTCTCTCTCACTAATTCACGGTCTCTCTTTATCTATCTCTCTTTGACTTTTTCCACACAAGGGGACGCCGACAAATGGATATCGCCTCCGCGCGGTGCGGCCAAATCACATTCATATAATTCATATCATTATTATTGTCGCTAATATTCTGGATGTCATTGGCACAACAATAGACAATATTATTATATTGTACACATATACCTACGATAACGTGCCATTTGTTCGACACGTATTATGACAATGACAACATTATCGTCCTTCGCATATATTATTATCATTATCGCATCGTCGTCACACAGCCAGTGGCGTAAATAGGATATTCTCGTCGGGGAAGGAAGTCCACCTAATTTTTATTTCTGAATACGCCAATGTATTATAGCACATTTTTATAAATACGCTCAAAGTAAAGACAACCAAAATACATTCTTCGTCATAACTATAGTATAATTGTATAAAACGTCTATTTTATATAATATAGTTTTAATAAAATCAGTTTTATACGTTATATTAACACGTTCTAATCGACTATAGTTGTATAGTTTAATACAATTATTAGCCAATTAGTTGACGTTCGTTAAGGTCACCAGATGAGGAGAGGGTTAATGTTGGTTTAATCCCCCTAACCTGCCACCCCTAATCCTTTTGTTCGATTTTTTTTTTAGTTTATCGTTATTAACATTTATCGTAAACTTCCCACTCTCCTACGAGTACAAGTGACCAAACATGTGTGTGCACATATTTAACCTCATTATGCTTATACAGCATATGTTACTTAATTATTCTAATATAAAATATATTCGATTTCCAGCAATCAATCTCGATTATATTCATTTATAGTAGGTATACATACATTTGATCCTTATATAATAAACATTTTTATTTTTATAGTATATTTCTGTAGACATCTGGAACTTCAAATTTTTTCCATTTAATCTTCTTCACGTGATTTATATTTTTTTTTTTTTATAATACTGTTCACAAGTGTATTCAACTACACAATAAGGATTTTCACAATTTTTCGTGTCAAATATTTTTTAAATTAGGTGTTATACGTAATCAACTACAAAGTGTGCAATACTCAATGACTTTTTAAACCATAATATATTATTTCAGACACTTAACGATTAGGTATGTTATGTTGTGGAGGAGAAAATTACCAATAGCTTTTCAGGTTCTCTTACATTCAATTTATTTTATGATAACAAATGGTACAATTTGTTTCGCCAAAGTTCCAAAATAATTTTATTGTCTTTTGTCTTGTAAAAGACGTGTTTCACATGATTTATTACTCTCATTAAGGAATAATAAAAAATAAGTTTTCTATTTATTTTAATAGTTATAAGATACTATTTAAAATACTAAATATATTTATAGTTATTAATAAAAACACCGTAATTCGTAAATATAAGATAATATATAGCTATCGGTAAAAATTTCTATATTTTTGTTTTGGTTACGTTTGGTTAGTTTGTTAACAATCGTCTATATAGAAAATAGTGACAATAAACGATTTCTATTAATGACGGAAACCCAACATTTTTGATTTAATATATCCTTGTGTAGGAACGTTACTATATAATAATATATATATTTTTTAAAAAAAAATTATAATTTATAAAATAAAATACAAATAAGAATTAAATAATAAATATTAGCCTACCAAAATAAAAAGTTTTATCATCATGTAGGCATAATTAGTATATTATTATTAATACAAATTTGTGCCGACGATTAATAATCGTGAGATTTTTTTTGCAGGATTTGGTATAGATTTACACTGAGTGAAACTCGCTCGAATCGACCAGAAAAAATTTCAATACCTATATCACTGCTGTTACTGGTTATTTTATATTAATAGCGTTAATATTTAACTACCTAAACTAACTTAACCTAATGTATTATGAGTTATTACGACGAAAAAAACTATTTAGGTAAACGTAATAACAGGTATTTCACTTAAAACATTGCTGTTATTTATGTTAATATCAATTATAGGAAAACGAAAAATCTGTTGCTCTTCTGCTTATAAGCGGGAGAAAAGCCTTGTCATCCACGCAGACAACCATAATATATTTTTCGTATATTATTATACGTTTTACCATATTAATAATATTATATCAACTTCCGTCGTGTAATACGTATTTTATTATCACGGGCAGCTTAATATATTGCCATCACGATTTATGTCCGTTCCAGACAGCGTTTCTGATTATAAATCTACGCACTTTTTTCATAGTCGTTGTGCCATAAACGAGTGTATACGACAAACATTTTATACTAATTATAACACAGCTCGGCTTTAAAAGACGCGAACCATTTGTTTGGGATTATGACGTATACATATAAAACATTCGGTACAAACACACATATACGAAGACATTATACATATATATTTATTCGGTGTAAATCGAAAAGACACTAGTGCTGCAGGATGTAGTTTACCAATCTAACGAAATAAACATGTCAGGTCAGCTATAGCTATAATTATCGTTTATATCCTATCCCTGTGTCGCGTGTTATTAAATAAATCGATATTATTAAGTATTAATAATATTCCCATTGAAATTATTATGATTATAATTAATAAAATAAAAAATAAAAATAAACATATAAACGCTATATTATATAGCTTTACGCTTATAGGCTTATATTTGTGTGATTTGATAAATAAGATTTCACGAACAAAACAAATCGTTGCTCTAAAAGTCTAAATAATAAACATTTATCTTTTTTTAAATTTACAGATTTATCGAAATTATTTATTGTTAAAAAAATCACGAGAAAACTATTATGTGTACCTATGCACATTTCTTTTTTTTTTAATCGTGTAAAGTATTATTCTTATACAGTCTAAAATACAATGATTATTATAATAAAAGATTAACATAAAACATTTATTGCTGATTGGTTAGATTAAAAACAAATAATATTACGGTGTTATCAAAATTTAGTTTGGTGAAGGAGGAAGTAGTAGTGAGTTAATTTATCCAACGTAGCTAGTCCTATGAAGTATTAATAAAATAAATACAAAATAAAGGACATTGCATTGTTATATTTATTAATAATGTTTATTTTGTATTATATGTTTAAGTATTCCTTAACTATATTATTTCACGTATTAAAGTAGTTTAGTCAATAACGGTACAAATTCCTTATTTTTAAATTAATTTTATAATGTTTTTAAAATTTTAATTTAGATATTTTGTAAAATACAATATTTGTCTTCGCAAATTATTTTAGCCGTTCGATGTATTTTAACGGCGATAAAATGAACCCATAAATGGTTATATTATAGACCATCATGAAGGTATCAGAATGAAATTCCTTTATTGTAATTGCTAATCTATCTTTAGCTATAGGAGAATTTAATAAATAGTGGTAAAGACTTTTCGATGTTAATAATAGATATTTACGTAATACGCCTGAAAAAATGGACACAACATACCAACACATTGAAATCATAAAATGTTATAGTTATTGCATTCTGTTTGTGCCATTGACTTGACTAGACGGAAATAGCGATTATATATGTATGTAAGGTACTGCAGTTTTATGATTTTCTAGAAAATAGTATTGTTGTAAAGTAATCTGTCATGTAAAAACTTTTATTAAGCATATGACTATTAAGGAATAATACGTCTTATAATACAAATAATATATATTAATAACACTTATAATGTCATATGATATTTATTTGTTATATATTTTACAATAAAAAATAATAATATGTTGAAGAATAATAACAAATTCAGTTCATAAAAAGTAAATTAAATTATTAAATAATTATGATTTTATTCAACTAATATTAATGTGACAACGACGGCTTAATTTTTTACGATAACCAAATATCGAACTGTAAATAGTATAACTTCCCACAAATATATTATCGGAATACAGTTTTTGTGTGGTTTTCCATTGATAGTTTGTGGAACAGGATACCAACGAATAACTGGATCAACTTCGATGGTTGCATTTGTTACTCGAAAATATGTCTAAATATAAAGTATAATGAAATAAACAAAATATTATACAATATGAAATTAAATAACTACTTTTCAATTATATACATTTACTTAACGTTTAACTAAAAGTAGATATAAAAAAGCGTTTGAGTTCTGTAATTTTGTTTTTATTTTATTTATATTTGCATTGAAGTTGTATCTATATTTTGGGGGATATAAACTTACTTTCTTGTATATTTCTACAAATTAAATAATTGTAATTGAAGCGATTAATTTAATTTATGGATAAATGATAAATTGATTAATGCCAATGATAATCGAAGACGAATTTACAAAATTACTGTAACTATTTGAAAATCAACAGATATTTTTTAAATTTCATTTAAAGTCGAATATAATGATCATATTTAATATGTCTTACTGCAATGGGACATTTCATTGGCGGATCAAATGCATCGTACCAGCTAGACCATATTTGGTTTTTTTGCTTTAATTTATTGCAAAGGTCTGTTAGTTCCCATGACTGGAAGTACTCGCAGTTTATACCTTCTGGATTACATCGATGAAATATTATAACTGCCTTTAAAATAGGAAACATCGTTAACATAATATGTTAAATTGGGAGTGAAATAAATAAAATGTGGTATTATACATAATCAATTTCCAATTACATTTTTCGTCTTTAAATATAATATTATATACATATTGTAAAGATAAGGAAAATGCAATTTATTTGGATAAAAATAAATATGTTGAATATTTCATTTGGTACCTATATATTTTATACAATAAATTGATTAGTTTAATATACAATTAATACCTACTTACTTTGTTTATTACTTCTTTTGTATCAATTTGTATATAAGCATCAACATAATGTGTTATGTATAATAAAATTTAAATATCTACTTGAAGTATTCATTATACATTTATAATAATATAGTAAAACAAAATGCATAATATGAATTCTTAAAGTAAAAATCTTCTTAAAAATTCTTAAAACTATTCTCAAATATGTTGTCTTTAGATAATATAACAATATTAATGATTAATGAAAAATTCGATGTCACTCGAATTTATATAGGTTATTATATAATATAAAATTACCTAATTTAATGTATTAAATATACTAAAACTATACTTTTTTCAAATTATGTTTAAAACGTTGTTATGTGTATATTTTTTAAACGTCTATGAAGTAAAAGGTAAGTTTGTATGTACTAACAGTCATAACATTTGTCATTAAATGACTGAAAAATATGATAACAATGATTATTGATATAGCCATAATATATTGATTGCAGATATTTTTAAAAAATAATTAAAAATTGTTTAAACTATTTGAATTAAATTTCGTAAATAGTAAAATTAGAATGACCTAACATGTTTAACAAAATTTTATTCAATAACCAGCCAATTTTTCTATTACGTCACAAATATAATATCATCACATTATAAAATGCTGTGATACATAAATATTTAATTATTTTCATACAATTTAATTGTATATTTAATTGCCATTGTAATTACTTAACTGCATGTAATAATCCAATATTCCACGTATTTGGATGTTATGGAATAACTAAGGTCGTACAATATAATACAATACAATACAATACAATACAGTACAGTAAAATACAATATATTATGGTTATCATTTTATCATTATATTTTAATAACTTAGAAAAAAATAAATACAATATGTAATTAAAAAAAAGGGAAGTATTTAAAAAAATTAAGTTACTGATTAAGAAATAAACTTGATAAAATAATTTTCCATTTATGTTAATTTGTTGTATCCTTCTATCTAACAGCAGACGTGATTATTTGAAATTTAAAACTAAATATTTCATATTCCATTATTTTTGCACGTTATGAATATAAATATTTTATAACTTTAATATTATTAAGACAAGTTAGGAAAGGACAATCACTGACATAATCAATACCGCATACAAATTGCTGAATATCTGTTTTTTAAACATAGGTAATTCAAAAAATAAATAATATTTTATTTGTTGTAATAAAATATACCCATTACCATAATTTGTACTACAATAAGAAATTTCAAGTTTTAAATTCAGTAGGTACAAATATTATGATATTTTTTAATATTGGTTAGAATTTTAACACAAATATATTTGGAATATCTGATAATCAGGCTAAATCATATGAACGTTAAAAACATTATAAATAATGTTCAATAAGTCAAAACTTGTCAATTTTTTTATACTTTTTTTGGACATATGATTGTGTTTGTATCTTTATATATAATAGTATTGATTAAAAAATGGAAAATACGAGGATCATCGAGAAAGTAAGGTTACATGAACTTTGTAGGCCAGGCAAAATATTTTTTTTCAAAAATGTTTTGTATGAAAAGTGTTTCTTCTTCTTCTTCTTCTTCTACTGGCATTTCTACACTCTAAGAGTTTTTGCCGCCATTACTACACTTCGCCACTTGTCTCTATCTTGAACTGCCTCCCTCCAATTCTCAACTCCAAGGATTTTTAAATCTTCTTCTACCACGTCTATCCATCTTTTTCTCGGTCTACCTCTTGGTCTTTTTCCTATTGGCTTCCATTTCAATGTCGCTTTAACTATTTCATTCTCTCTTCTTCTCATTATGTGTTCTAACATTGTATCCTTTGGCTTTTAATGAAGCTTGTAACTGTTGTTAGTTCCAATATATCGTACAGCTCTCTATTGTACCTCCTCCGCTAATTCCCCGTTGTTTCGTCAAATACAGGTCCACATATTTTCCTCCATATTCTGTGTTCAAAAGTCATCAGTTTTCTCTCTGTTGGTTTGGTTGTCGTCCAAGCTTCGCAACCATACGTTAGCGTCGGTCTTATAATGGCTACGTATAATCTTGCTTTCGTTTTCCTTGATAACATGAAAAGTGTTTGATATATGAAATTCACAATCCTTATAAAAATTATATTTATATGTTATAAAAATATATTATATTCCACAATAACTTTATAGAAGTATATAGTTGTGAAATATACTTATATTTTTTAGTAAAATAATATAAATTTTTTTTTGATCAAATAATTTATCCACTAAATTACTAAACAACGTATAATGAATGAAATATAATTGATTAATTTTACAATAATTAATATATTATCGGAATATAAAAATGTAATCACTTTATTTTCCATTGACATAAGATTTATTATAATAGTTTAGTAAAGTGTAGGCAGAGCCGGATTAAGGATCAGAGCCGCCTTGGCGCAATATATATTTGATAGCTGATAGGTACTTCTTATTAAGAAGAAGTTAAAACAATATAATATGTATTTCATGTAATATTATATGAATATGTTAAACAATTTAATAAAAATACAATTGGTACCTTATATTATTACGCAAATAACTACTACAAGTTTAAAACATCAAATTATTATAATCGTTAATTCATACATATACACACTCATTATAATGATTAAAGTAAATACAATATAATATAAAGAAAAACAACCCAATACTCATTGTTTAAAAAATATGTTTTTTCCTCGATTTGACTGTAGCAAATTTATTAATAAGTTCCTTCCACTTAATTTCTCTATTTCTGACTTGATGCACAGTATTGATAGATCTGATATCTTGGTCTATAGACCAAGATCATCTCTTGGTCTATAGATGATCTTAAAAAAATTGTTATTCTTTTCAAAACCGAAAATGAACGTTCGCCGCTAGCATTTGAAGATGGTAGAATGCAGATAATTCTTAAAATAATTTCTATGTTAAGAAATGATGTTTCTAATGATCATGTTGTTAAAGATTTATGCAATGCAATAAATGATTTCTTATTTTCCGCTGAAATATTTGCCCATTATACTTTTAAATTACATTAATTCTTCTCCCAAGTCACTTTCTAAATCTATATTATAAAATTCTACTAGGTTGCTACTTTTTTTTTCAAATGTTATTGAATGATTCGTTTCAATATTTAATATAAATCCAAATTTATCATTTAATTCAGTGTAACTATCCATTTTTCAATTTAATTCAAAAACTAATTTGTAATTTATAACACAATTTTACAAAATTTTATGTAAACTGTGATGAATACAACTATAATCATGGTTATACTATGTGCTAGTCCATCCTTATAATATTATAGGTACATGATTTAGTGTTATAGCTCATAATTTTACATTTTAAAAATAAGAATATATATTGTTATAATGAAAATATGTCATTTTTCAATAGTTAAGTCTATAGTTACTATTCGATTTAACATTGAAAAAACATGTGCACAATATTTAATATTTGTATTACAAAAGTTTATGCCGCCCCCAAAAATTTGCCGCCCTGGAGCAAAAGCTCCTTTTACTCTTATATTAATCCGGCCCTGAGTGTAGGTAAGCAATTAAAATTAATATAAAATATGTGAAATAGATAAAAAATAAATACAAGAGAAACGTAAATACTATACTACTATAGGTAGTATACTAGTATGTTATATAAAATTATTAAACAATTATGATTTTATTCAATTAATATTAATGTGACAACAACGGCTTCATTCTTTTACGATAACCAAACATCGAACTGTAAATAGTATAACTTCCAACAAATATATTATCGGAATACATTTTTTGTGTGGTTTTCCATTGATAGTTTGTGGAATCAGGATACCAACGAAGAACTGGATCAACTTCGATGGTTGCATTTGTTACTCGATAATATGTCTATAAACATGAAAATTAAATCTTTCGTAAAATAACAATTTAAATACATCTACTTATAAATAGTATAATTTATTTTAGAAAATCATCATATTAATCTTATTGATTCATCCATTTAAAATTTTTATCTCCATGGTCGGTCTATTCCACACCGCGCAATTTCAATACAATATTATTGGTTACTTATTATGAATATTACATTCTTATATAGACATGTATTTTCTGAACAGATTTGTTATTTAGTCACTTTTTGATGTAATAAACAAATATACAAATATAAATATAAAAAAATATACATCATTACTCATTACTTTGACGTTGTTGATGTTAGTTAATTTTTTTTTTACCATGATCATTATTTTTAATCAGGACACTTTAATTATCATTTTTATTTGGGAAATACATATTAAATAACACAAATACATTATTAATTATTTTTTATAAGTATAATATTAAATACATTCTTCATAATATCGTATATCTAGTCAATAATAATTTGTTTTATCAATATAAAATATAATGTAATATGATATCTTACTAAAATTGGACATTTCATAGGAGGGTCAAATGCACCATACCAACTAGACCATAATTGATTTTTATCTTTTAATAATGAGCAGAGATCAGTCAGTGTCCATGACTGAAAGTACTCGCAGTTTATGCCTTCTGGATTACATCGATCAAATATTATGATTGCCTTAAAAATGAATTAATATAGTAATATAATTTTTAACTTTGTAATAAAACAACGAAGTTATAGACATAACAGTTCCATCATACTTTACAGGATTATTTAAAAATAAATTACTTCGACTATTGTCTTGGAAAAAAATATTTATTTCGAAAATAGAATAAGTCTGATCATTGATAAGTATCAATAAATTTTTGAGCTGATTATAAGTACAAATTCAGTTTGAAAAAAATCGCACAATTGAGTACTTACTGTATTATTTCAAGATTTTTGATATGCAATAAACAAAATTAAATTATACAATAATATAATATAGTTTTAATTATTTTACATTTACCTACCGATTCCTTTTAATATCAAATAAATTATTTTGGTATTTAAACATTTTTATAAAATTTGGATATTTTGTTATAATATAATCAATTGAATATACAAAGTATAAACTTATAGAGAATAGTAAAAAAACGACATTATTAGGTTATTTATGATTGAAGCCGGAAAAAAGAAGCGAAACCATGGATGAAGAATAATCGAAAAAGGAGAGTTGGGAAAATGAAATAAATTGTTATTTATATATACATATATATTTATGTTTTTTTGTATGAAAAAAGAAAATTAGAAATATATTTTGTAAAAGTTGCAATTTTTCAAGAAAGAAAACAATCATGTACAGGATGCAGACAAATTTAGAGCGAGACAATATGAGTGATTGATAGTATATTATGACCAAAAAAGCGGGAAGGTCGATTCCGGTCGTTTCTCCTTTAACCCTTCAGTCCACCGAGAAATTAGTGGTTTATTATAATTAAGATTTGAATGCAATAATATTCCCACTCGAAAATAAGCGAAACTTAGTTAGATATACAATAAATTATATTGATAATCTGTTCCAAAATTTTATTACGTGTGTGAACTACTTATGAGAATTCTAAAAAAAAAAATGTACAAGTTTCTACGTTGAAAACGGCATTAGTAATCCTAAAATATTTAAAATTCACGGCTATCGCAATTTTGTCGTTTTTCATCAGTTTTGGTAGGTTTCCTTATCCAAAGTAAATTTTTTAGAAACTCGAAATATTAGTTAAATAAAATGGCGCAAGAAGATGCAATTAGCAACCAAAAGAATACCCTAACAAAAATAAACCAACCATTATTTCTATCCGAAAAAGTATCTTCAGGTATAAAAATAAAAACATCACTGTAAAACTAATACATTCTTCGCTTTGCTCAGAATCTAAAAATAAATAAATTACTTTAAAATAATATAATTGTATTTTTTACATATTTACATACTTTGTTGATTGGATTTTTGGTATTTATCATCACATTTCCACTAACATATTGATGATCTCTGTATTGATCAATTGTGTAATTTCCAGTTATGTTAGGATAAAATGTAAGTTTGCTATAGCGTACTGTATACGTCAATAAAGGATTGTACTTAAAACAATATTATTATATTAAAAAATTATGTTATTATTACGAATTATAAAAAAATCACTAAAAATATTTAAGTAAATAATTTGTTTACTTAATAATGGGTTGTACTAAAAATACATTATATAAAAACATTTAGATGAAATAATTTAAATACCAAGATAGCAGGTATTTAAAATTATTTTAAATACATAGGTACCGAAATAAGTATATTCGTTATAACTTATATAAAATATGTTCGAGTGGAATATCATTTATATTTGATTTTTTTTTGCCACACAAGAATATAAGAACTAGGTATAGACAATTAAAATGAGGACATCAGGTAGTTAATGTAGGTAATATTTCTAAAATGAAACA
This sequence comes from Eriosoma lanigerum, assembly GCA_013282895.1. Classification (NCBI taxonomy): domain Eukaryota; kingdom Metazoa; phylum Arthropoda; class Insecta; order Hemiptera; family Aphididae; genus Eriosoma; species Eriosoma lanigerum. Next base: position 23,326,121 of record CM023359.1, read on the forward strand.
TTTACTGTTATATTTTTTATTTAAAATTACAATTTTTTTTCGACAAACTTGCATATTTCAATATTAGGTATTAAATATATCATAACTTTGGTTCTACGAATTAACAAATTTCAAAAGTAAACTTACAAATATACTACTTTAATTTACAATGTGTTCAGAATTAATTCGATAAAGTTTGGGGGATTATTTCAAACTTATAGTTAGTTATACTTACTGCCATGATATTTTTCATAATTTCAGCAATAAGAATGGCAATTATTGATATAATTAATGACATTTTTTGACAACTATTCATGGAATGTATTAACACTTATTTATTAGATACGTGTTGAAAATCCACTAAGAATGGAATGACAAAGGACAATATTTTATACCAATAATGATGTTGTTGAATATTTGTTATTGTATTATTTATTTAAATTATATTATTTCCCAATTTAGTATAATATGATAATTTCCCGCGATAAAGAAACATTACACTATAATTATTACAAGAATCGCTGTTTTTCATGATATTTTAATGTGATTACTTACTCAAATACAAATGTGTAATTATTTGTAATCATGAAGGTCGAAAAACTATCGTATTGTTATTGTTTCAATGAAAAATAATAAAAGCGATATATTATCTGGTTCGATTTTTTAAAATTTATTTTTATTCAAGTTAATGTCATAAAAATAAACATAATTTTGATCAACCAGATAATTTTTCTTGACAATTGAACTTTGATGAAAATAAAATTGCTGATTTAATCTATTCAAAAATATTACCTATTAGATGTTAGATAGGTACTAAAGTTATTTTTATATAATATTTTTTAAATGTACCTATAACTAATACATAAAAAGGAAATTTTTCTATATTTGTTATTTCATGTTATCGTCAGTTATCAATTTTTAACAATATTATTTCTTGTAATAATAATTCTAGTATTAATAGTAATAGTAATTCTTTCCAATAATATATGTGTATGAATTTCCTATTTACATGTTATATCTTTAAAAAACGTCAATATTTTAAATTTAATCAAATTATTTATTTAAAAATTGTATTTAATCGTAAGCTAATAATTCATATTTAATAAGTTTTATTGATTATAATGTTTGAATTATTAATATATTATAATGTATACATATTTGTTATAAAACTAAATAAATTATAAATTATATAATCAAGTAAAATATTAAAGAAGAAATATTGATTTTATTATTTTTCTATAACCAAAAATCGACATATCCAGGACATCGATACATCCAACAAAAAAGGTAGAAACTCAATTTTTTTTGTTTTTGAGTGACGATTTTTAACACTGTATTCTTATTAGCATTTTTAAATGATGGAAATAATATTTTAAGAGATTATTCTCTAGAATATTCTCAAGAATATTCTTAAATCTAGAGAATTTTCTGTATTTTTGTTTTTTTTTTTTATAGAAAATTTGATGTTAATAGTCTTTAAAAAAATAACAATAAGTTAATAATTTGTCATTTCATATACTAGCCTTAAAAATTGATCATTTCACTCAGAATTTCATAATATTTAAATTTAATCATGAGTTTACAATTTATAACCATAATTTATCAAATTCTGAATTAAAATAAATATTTTTTACAGCTTGACACTCAATTTTATTATTGTAATACTAATAAATAAGGATTTTCCTCACAATTTTTATAGATATACATTTTTATTTAACAAATACACATATTAAGTAAAAAAATACTGTACGTTGACATAATAGATAAAAAAAAAAATGTTGAGAATATTCTTTATACTTTTTATCTTAGAAGAATATTCTTGGTAACGAGAATATTCTCGACTCATAACACTAATTCTTATAAAGGATTTTTTTCTTTATCGACCACGAAAATTAACAAAATGGAGTTACTACCTTTTTCGTTGGATGTATCGATATACTGATATACATACCAATTATTGTATTATTGAAATACAAATTTTATGTTACTTCCCATTGATAGTTTTATGTTTACGTCAGTATACCACGTAATTGCTGGATGATAATTTTAATGTTATTTATATAAAATATTATATTACATTTTAAATAAATTATGTTTATAAGATATAATTATTGTTTGAAAGTTATGAATTACCTAGCTAAATTCATTTTTTATATTATTATTGTAAAGTTTTTTAGAAAGAGTAGTTAATAAGTACCTAATTTTTCCGAGAGCCGAAGGGACGAAGGAGGAAAGTCTAAAATTTACCTTCCACTTTTTTAAAATTTAAGAGCACAAAAAACTTACGATTAAATTTTAAATTTTAGTGCTCAAGCAATGACAACTATCTAAAAGTTTATTTGGAATAGAGCGATGCTTTAGAAACAGAACAAAAAATACGTTTGCTATAATCACAAAAAAATATATATTTACGAATGTAATATTAAATCAAATCATACAAATCTTAATTATAATATTTATATTATTATTATAGTTTAAATATATTATTTATTGTAATAAAATAAAATAAACCAACTGCAATCACGCTGTTTAGGTATTGTTCAAAAACAACACGAATTAAAATTGCTATTAATAATTTGCCACTTGTAGTCATTTTATTGATGTTAATAAAATGGTGTATAGGTGAATATTAAATTTCTGATCGTTATGTATAACTTTAATGTAACTATACTTTTTGAAACTACCTATATTTTAATAAATCTTTTTTATACTGATTAAAAATATAATATAATTTTTTATAGGTACAATTAATACCATTATACTTTTTATTCAATATTGTTTGATGGAAAATAATTTTGTATAGAATTATATACATATATTATATGAGGTGTGTTCAATAAATACACAGACTAAAATTATAACAGGAAAACTATTAATTTAATCGATAATATTATATCAAAATAAACTAGAGATAATGAGTATTAATTGAGTATATAATACAAATCATTATTTCTAATCAGTTATTGACAGTGCGCGTTCAAAGTTGGTCATTTTGTATAAAATCGCGAATTCACGATGGATAATATTATGGAACAACGTGCGTGTGTTAAATTTTTTTTCAAAATTAGTAAAAATGCTACGGAAACTTTTGAATTAATTTAATTAGCTTTTGAAGATATTTCACTAAGTCGTTGCGTAACTTTTGACTGGTTCAAAGGTTTTAAAGTAGGTCGAATATACATTGAAGATGACCATCGTCCTGAGCGTCCATCAATATCAAAAACAAATGATACCATTGCTCTTGTTCGAAACAAAATTAGAAATTGCCGACGATTAACTGTCAGAAAAGTAGTTAATGAAGTAAATATATCAATTGGTACTTATCATTCGATTTTATTTGAGGAATTGGGTATAAAAAGGGCGTCCGCAAAATTAGTGCCAAAATTGAGGAACAAATAGAACATCGCATTAGACTATTAGATTAGCTAAATTTTATAGAAACTTTACACACACAATTTGTTTCTTTTTAATTCACTACAAATAGCATCAAACTATAATGAAACTTTTGTTTGTTTTATTTACTACAAAATATTTTAGTATAAAATTGATTTTTTTGTAAAAAAAATACGTTTGCTAAAATCACCAAAAAAGTAGCTATTTGCGAATGTAATATTATTGCATACAAATCTTAATTATAATAAATTATAGAATTATAACTTCTCCGAGAATCCCATGAATGAAGGAAGAATGTGCGGAATCGACTTTTCCGTATTTTTAAATTTAATTGTACAAAAATAATTTTACCTACGATAAAACCTAAATTTTAGTGTTCAAGCAAAAACAGCAATTCAAATGGTTATTTGGAATAAAGCAAAGCTATATCTATCCTGGGTAGAAACTGCCTATCAAAACCAAAATTAATTTGTACTTCATGCATGTTCGTTATAGGTTATTACGTACGTTAGACCAGCATGAGTTATAATTCTTTCTCATTCAAACAGGACATCGGTTGAGGCGGTACAGAATATTGTTCATAAATTCATAATACAATTCTCAGAACGTTTCTACAGTAACCATTCTAAATACAGTGTATACTCCATCAATTAAATAATTCATAGCCAAAACAAAATGTCTCTTCTATAGAAATTCCTTTTCCAAATATTAAATTATTAATAAACAAGGGCGTACTATTCACATCAATATAATTTAATTAATTTTAATATTAATTAATAGATACACTATTGTTATATCCAGAATAATTAGATATTACCAAATAAAAATAATATAAAAATTGTAATATATTATAATGTACTTAATAGCATGGGCTAATACGGTCACAAATAATGAAATATTGTAAATTAATAATTGATCAATTGTTTGAACATTAAAAGTATTGGAAATTTATCATATTAGAATAATATATTATTACAATATGTGAACAATAATCATTAATATATCATTGACACAAATAATTCCAGCTATCACCACAAATAAAAATTGAAAGTACAGCAAAAATTGTTATTTACTTTATTATTCAAATTTTTTATATACAATAAAAACATATATATATACTCATATTATACAGTATAATTGCAAGTGGTAATTAAAAAAAAAATAGATAACATTTAAGGTTCTATCGAATCATTGTATGTGATGATTTAACTATCTATTATTTTATTTTTTATGTTCGAGTTAGTTATTAAATCAAATTTGAATACAAAATATAATATAGTAAATAGGGAGCATGGGTCTCTTGCCTTTTAGGCTTCAATAGCTACGACATTGTAAATAATTCTGTATAATTGAAACAAATACCACGTAGTATACATAGCACGTTATTTTTTGCCATTTTTATAGTGGATTACTATTACCTAAAGTTCCAAAATTGTCTTCATCCTAGATCCCATTGAGTTAGTTAAAAACGCTGATGATACGATCTGCTAATTAATAAAAACAAATAATAATAATAATAATTATTAAAAAAATAAAAAAGTGGGAAAGGCCGATTGTGAACGTTCTTTCAGTCTTCGAAGAAATTAGTGGAGAGAGCGTGAAATTATTAATATTTGAATACAATGATATTGCATTAGAAAATACGATTCTGAGCGAATCTCAATATATTGCAATATATTATACTGATAATCCATTCCAAAATTTACCACGAATGTAAATTGCATATGTAAATTAAATTTCAAATCCCTATGATCAGTATTCAAGGAGTTATCATTTCATGATAAAAATTGTCAGTCACGATTTTCAAAATATTTTATAAATAGATTAAATAATATATGAGTAGGCTCCAATAAAAATTTCACCTTTTACCAATTTACACCTTTAAACCAAAAACTGCAGGTAATATTAAACATTTTTGGAAAAAATTCAAAGCTGTAGACTTAACCAAAAAACAAACCAATCCGTTTCAAAATTTTACTAAACGTAAAGATTACCTATATTAGTACTCAAAAATTTTTTAAGTTTTTACGATCAAAACTCAATTAATAATAATAAAATAAAAAATTTAAAATAACGGAAACCGTTTAAGCAAAAAAAGCGATCCAAAAAGTTACTTGGATTAAATCAAATTTATATCTGTTCTCTGTAGAAACTGCCTACCAAAACCAAAATTAATTTGTACTTCATATACGTTCGTTATAGGTTATTACGTATGCTAGGCCAGCATGAGTTCTTCATGACTTTTTTCTCATTCAAACTGGACATCGGTTGAGGCGATACAGAACATTGTTCATAACACAATATTCTCAGTACATTTTTACAGTAAACATTCTAAATATAGTGTGTACTCCGTCTATTAAATAATTCATTCAACCAAAACCGCGAAATGTATCTTCTATAGAAATTCCCTTTCAAATATCTTAATGTTCATAAACTAAGGCGTACTATTCACGGCAATATAATTTGTAGACAGTAACAAATATAAATTATTCTATATTTCTTTAATTCAAATATTTTTATTAATAAAATGACATTATTTAATATTATATATGATTAAACATCGTCATTTTAAATAAGTGCAATATTACAAGGTGTCCCAGTATCTACTTACAGGATTGTACAAGGTTAAAATACGAACTTTGTTGGTTTCAAGTCTGGGAATCTTAATATAGTCTAATATAAAACTTTAGGCCACATTAAGATTCCCATACTTGAAACCACCAAAATATCGTATTTTACCTTGTACAACTTTATAACGTAGTTACTGGAACATCTTGTATACAAGTATTATAATAATATTTAATTAGAGTACCTATAGTAAAATGCTAAAGGATTCAATATTTAACAATGGTTATAAATTTGATGGTGTAAAGAAAAACTATAATTACGTGTAAGGCTATTTTTTTAAAGCAATCTTAATTCTTTTTCTATAACCAAATATTGAAAATTCTAGAGTTAAACCTCCTAAATATTCATCATCGGAATATCCCTTTATTGTGACTTTCCATTGATACTCTGTTGCATCGGGATACCATCTAATTATAGGACCAAAATTAATAGATCCATTATTTATTCGATAATGTTTCTAAAATAAAAAAAAAATATGAATGTTAAGTAAATTTGTATTTCAATATAAAAATATATTATTATAATATATTATATAATATAATAATAAATTATTTTTTTGATAGTGATTATTTCAAAGTGTGGACTGTCCTATGTTTATTTCTGTGACATTAAGGTCTTAATGATTCAACACTACCAATTATGTATTTTATTAATATGAATGCTCTCTGCAGTTGTTATAACAATGTTGTTCATTTTCAAATTTAAGAGCACAAAAGTACCTGCAATAAAAACCTAAATTTTGGTGTTTAAGTAAGAACAGCAAACCAAAAGGTTACTTGGAATAATGCAGAGCTCATAGGCATATTTAGACTTTATTGACTGTGAGAAGGGGGGGACCACGTTATTACTAATTATTATTATTTATCATTGAGAAATAATTTTTCTGGATGGGCAAATGATTTGATGAAGAAGTATATTTTGATGTAAATATTAACATATTTACCTACATAAAAAACATATTGAATTTTTTTTGTATACATTGTAGAGATAATTATTATAGTATATATTATGTTATCATTATTATTTCATTTAATTTAAAAAAAATTAGATACTTATTATTGTTCTATACAGAGAGTACTAATTCTAGTTACTAATTGTAATATCACAGCGAAAAATAAAAATGTTTGAACACGGTGATTTTAAAATTGCTATTAAGACAATGGTCTATGGCCTCTGTATTGTTTTAATTTTAAACCTCAAGAAAGAATTATTTAAAATAGCTTTTTATTTTTATGTAATGTGAAATTTAAGATATCCATGGTTTAAAAAATATAGTTTTGGTGTATCGACCTTCTAATTTAATGATGATTTAGTTTTCTATGAATTTTTACATATTTATTGGAAAAATTATATTTCTTACATCATTATTTGTAACTACATTGAATAATTTAAAATAAATAATGTAAATTTTAAAATTAATATTAATATTAGGTAATGTCAGATAAATAGACCATTGTTTCTAACCGAAAAAGTGTCTCCTGACATAAAAAAAAATAAATATTTACTCGACAATTAAAACTAAATAAATTATAGATGATTTCTATTAGAGGTAAAATTATAGATTTATAGTCTAATGTTAATCAAAATATTGGATTTAAAAATATTCTCTTTTCATAGAAATAATATAATTTGTAAACAAATGTGAAACATATTATACAGTATGTTCTTAATTAAGAACAAATATAATTTTTCTTACTTGTAATGGACATTCGAAACGTGGATATAATGATTCTAATATACTAGACCAAATTTGGTTTTTTTCCTTTATCACAGTGCAAATATTTGACAATTTCCATGTTTGAAAATACTCGCAGTTTATTCCTTCAGGATTACATCGATTAATAACAAACATGGCCTTAAAAATGTTTTTAAATGCTATTTTATCAATGAAATAATTGTTATGCGATTAAACATATAAGTTTATAATATAATTTTGTAAATGATACTTTTTAAGTCAATTAATATACATTAAGATTTATGTTACTATTATAACTTTACGAAACAATGCAATATTGTTAAAATGTAAATTAAGGATTTTGTCACCGATACATGACCGAATATTTATGAATTAAAGTACATACAAGTAGGTATAGTATTAATTTTTAAACGTTTTTTTTGGGGGTTTATTATTATTATATTACTTTATTATTATAGGTTACTGTACGAAACAAAGTAATATTAAAATAATATAAGTAAAATATTCGACATTTAATTAAATACAATTTGTAAGTATAATATAATCAAATTGCTTACTTTGTTTAAAGAGGCATTAAAATTCAATGATAAATAACCATTAATGTATTGCTGTTCTTTATTTTGGTCAATTGTATTATTTCCAGTTATATTAGGAAGGAATTTTATTTTGTGGTATCGTATCACATATGTCAATATTGAATTGTACTGAAAATTATAAATCAGTTATTAGTCATGTAAATTATTACATGTCATATTTAGTAATTTTATTAAAAATAATTAATAAACACAATATTTTATTAAAATAAGCATTAATTGGTATCTATTTTAGAAGATTAAAAAGAATCCTTTAAAATACCAATTTTGACCAGTTTTAGAATTTGACAAATAAAAAATAAAAATAAACTTTCTTACTTAAATAAGCTATTTTAAATTTGGTTAAAATATGAATATCTCTTTTACTATTATAATGATTTGTATTTTTTCTAATTATATTAAATTAAATAGTAAACATTTGTTTATCATGTAGATTCTATAATTTATAATTTAAATATTTAAGACCCCCTTAAAAATATTTTAAAATTATTTTCATGACTTTTATTCATTCTGGATGTTCCTACTTCGTCTCTACGGCCCTTGGAGAAATTAAAAATTAATAATAATTAAGATTTGAATGAATTGAAATTGGCATTAGAGAATATGATTCTTAACGAAATTTAAAACACATTATATTATACTGAAAATTCGTTCCAAAATTTTACCATGATTTACTAATTTCAGTGAATTTTGCCGTTTTTTCGTCATTTTTTGTTAATTTTTCTTTTTACATGGAATAATGTTTGTTGAATATAAATAATGAGCTGAATAAAGTACCAATAAGATGAAATTTCCTATCGAAAGAATACCCTATTCGTGCTCATAGAAACAATTTTTCATACCTCAAAAAATGTATTCAGACTAGTGAAAACATATAAAATAATATCATAGTATTCAATTCATAAATTCAAGTCTATTAATTTTAAAAGCTTATAAAAATTATCTTTTACGATTTTCAAAATATTTTGTGAATAGGTTAAGAAAGTATATGAATATGCTTGTGTATAATTGTTAAATTGTTAAACCCTGAAATTGGAAGTATAATATTAAACATTTTTGGATAAATTTTAGGGTCTATATTTAGTCAGAAGATTTACATGTCCGCAACAAAATTTTATTATGTATAAAGACTAACTATAAGAAAACACAATATAAAATTCAAGTCCTTACGTTCAAAATATCATAAATGTTATCATAAAAAATTTAAAACTAATTTCGTCAAAATTGTAGATTTCTGTTTTTCCATTTTTTTTTTTTTTTTTTTAAAGATTTACCTCGCCCAAAGAAAACTTTTGAGAAATACGATAATGTAGCGAAATAAAGTACGAACAAAATTTAATTTTCTACCGAAAGCGTACCATATTCGTGGTAATCGAACCATTTTTTCTTCAAAAAAAAATATTTTCAGATACAAAAAACTAAAAAAAAAAATATCACTGTAATACCAATACATTCCTTGTTTCGCTCAGAATCTAAAACTATAAATTAAATTTGAATTTAGTAGTATTAAAAATTATATGAGTAAAATTTAAATTTAAATATTTTATTTTCAACACAAACTCTTATTTATATTTAATTAATAATTATATTATTATAGTTTAATTTATTATTTATTGAATAACATAAAAAACTAACTGCAGTCACGCTGTTCAAGTATTGTCCAAAAGCAATACAAATTAAAATTGCTATTAATATTTGGCCATTTGTAGTCATTTTATCGACGTTAATATAAACTTATGAAAGTGAAAAATAAATTTCTGAACGTTAACTATTATGCAACTACTTGTCGACACTACCTATATTTTAATAAACCAATTTCATACTGAATTAAAATAGAATTAAATTTTTTATAAATTGTATACCTTTGTACAGTTTATTTAATAAAGTTTTTTCGACTGTAATTTTGTATAATATCATTATATACGTTTCCGTAATAGATTATACATTTTAATTCTATAGGTACTTATTTTATTGTAGTATGTTATTTTACAATTTGTATGTGTAATTTTTTGGTTGGCTAGCTTTCAACTGTTATTGTATAACTTATAAATCATAATTAAGAATGGGTCGATTCCTGATGAACAATCAATTCCAGTTCTTGTTCGATTCCAAGAATTCTTCTTTTGATTCTCGATACCGATACCGAATCTTTTTTTATAATTTCAATAAAATAAAAGAATAATTTACTTACATTGTGGGATAGATTTAGCTTGCATACAAAAATCATAATATATATATAAATTTGATAATTAAATTAATTAGATTCAGGTAATTATTTTATTACATATTTTGTTAATTTTTATTTTTTATTTATTTAAATGTTATAAAAAAGCTTTGTCTGGATTTATTCTGATCCATTTACCACCAATGTGATCTCAATAAAAATAAACTAATAAGAACCGGTATTGATATATAATTTTTATAAAACTGATAATTATCTGTTTCTTTGATTGCCACAGAACCAATGGAACCGATGAATCGAGAATTGGAACCGGTCCAACTTTATTAATAAGGAATATTTATATAATACATTTTATTTTACTTGGTAGTATACAAATTACTATATTTTAAATTTTAATAAAATTAGTTATTTTATTATTGTAATTATTTTTTAAATTTTATTGACCATCTGATTTATTTATTTAAATATGCTTAATACATGTCGTGGGTTCAGATTTCTAAAATAAGATGTTTAGTAGAAAAACTAGGAAACTAGGAAAATTCAGTTGAAATTTAAAGACGCACCGTTATTAAAATTTGCTTTAAAAAATTAAAACATTATCTATAAACTTATTCGTTCAAATGGTAATTAAATTAAATAGATACCGTTGAAAATCACATTTAGAATCTAATAATAAACTACTCGTATGCTAACTAACTGTTACAATAATACAATTGCATATTCTGTATTTTGTTATACTGAAATTATCAATTGAAGAACAAATTAATTAATAGTAGTCTACTATTGTAATATTTATAGAATATTATCAAATTAGAAGTATATACAAATTGTAACATATTATCGTTAGTGGAATGTAACGGTCACATATTAACTATTTTAAATTAATAATCAATCAAATCTAGACATCTGCAACAATGGAAATTCATACAATTACAATTATATTTTATAACAATATATAAACATTATTATACCAATGTTACTTATACACACAATAAACCACAAATAAAAATTATTTTACAACAATAAGTGTTCTTCAATTTATTATTTAATTCAAATTCATATACATAAAAAAAAAATGTATATATATATTTGTTAGAGTTGATTGTACTAACAAGCATCGACATAACATACGCTCATAAAAAAAAATATACAATATTTTACATAACAATGATATAAGACAAATAGATTAGCAAATCTTACAGAAACTTACTTCCTACACACACAATTTGTTTCTTTTTAATTCACTACAAATGTCATTAACTATAACGAACCTTTAGTTTGTTTGATTTACCATAAAATTGATTTATTACGAATGTAATATTATTGCATTCAAATCTTAATTATAATAAATTATAGAATTATAATTTCTCCGAGAATTTATCGAATGAAGGAAGAACGTGCGGAATCGACCTTTCCGTTTTTTTTAAATTTAAGAGCATAAAAATAACTTTATTTTCTATAAAACCTAAATTTTAGTGTTCAAGCAAAAACAGCAATCCAAATGGTTATTTGGAATAAAGCAAAGCTATATCTATCTTGGGTAGAAACTGCCTATCAAAACCAAAATTAATTTGTACTTCATACATGTTCGTTATAGGTTATTACGTACGTTGGACCAGCATGAGTTATAATTCTTTCTCATTCAAACAGGACATCGGTTGAGGCGGTACAGAATATTGTTCATAAATTCATAATACAATTCTCAGAACGTTTCTACAGTAACCATTCTAAATACAGTGTATACTCCATCAATTAAATAATTCATAACCAAAACGAAATGTTTCTTCTATAGAAATTCCTTTTCCAAATATTAAATTATTAATAAACAAGGGCGTACTATTCACATCAATATAATTTATAATAATATGCAAATTAAATTTCAAATCCCTATGATCAGTATTCAAGGAGTTATCATTTCATGATAAAAATTGTCAGTCACGATTTTCAAAATATTTTATAAATAGATTAAATAGTATATGAGTAGGCTCCAATAAAAATTTCACCTTTTACCAATTTACACATTTAAACCAAAAACTGCAGGTAATATTAAACATTTTTGGAAAAAATTCAAAGCTCTATACTTAACCAAAAAACAAACCAATCCGTTTTAAAATTTTACTAAACGTAAAGATTACCTATATTAGTACTCAAAAATTTTTTAAGTTCTTACGATCAAAACTCAATTAATAATAATAAAATAAAAAATTTAAAATAACGGAAACCGTAATTTTACCAATTTTCCGATTCTCAAGGAAAAACATTTGGGAAATTCAAAAAATGAGCTAAATAAAGTACCAACTAGATGAAATTCTATATAAAAAGGGTTCTCTATTTGTGGTAATTGAAATATTATTTATACCCGAAAAAAGGTTTTCATATATCAGAAAAAAAAAAAAAAAATAATAAAAAGGCTATAAAAAAAAATCGTTAGTCACGATTTTCAAAATATTTTGTAAAATGATTAAGTAGTATATTATGAGGTTTCTGTACAATTTTCAAATCGATAAATCCAAAATTGTAGGTAATATTCATTTTTTTTTGTCAAAAAGTTATTAGCTTTATATTTTGCCAAATAATCAACTAATCTATTCCAAAATTTTACCACACTTGTATATTACCAATGTAAGTACTCATAAAAATTTGCAAACTAAATATAAACATGGTTTTTGTATTTTTGGATTATTTCATGTTTTGGAGTTTCTCTCGTAACAATGTTGTAAAAATGTCAAAGTTATGCTTATTAAATTTAATTCATTCCATTTTTCGAACAGTATATTGTTGTAATATTAGAGTTATTAATTTTAGTAACCTACGAATAATAATCAGAATTGTTTTATTTAAAATACGTAAAAGTAAAATCATCCGATTTTCATAAAAGTAGTAAAACAAAAACACAAAAGTGTATTTTTAACGATTAATGATTGTGATTTTAATAAAGCAACTAATGCAAAGTATACTGCTCAATTGACTTTGAAAAAAAGATTATTAAATCACAAACAAATGTTTACGAAATATATATTATCTAATACTAATATTGGTTTGTTTTGTTTTTGTTTAGGTTTTTGAATTAAAAATTGACCAACGTAACGACATTATTACAGTAAATGGTGTCTATTAAATCTAATATATATATATATATATCTACTTTAAACTTAGATTTATCATTGTCAATGTTATGCAAAAAAACTTAGTGCTAAGTAGTACTTTGATGGATTTATTTTACTTTGTATGTAGTAGATAATTTCTACAATAGTTTACTTTATCGCATATTATGGAGTTTAAAGCCATCACACTGACGCCAAACACAAAGAAGAAAAGTGAATATTTCTTATATGAGATCAATAACCATATTATTTTTTTTTTTAATTGGTAATAACTGCCTCGGCAACTAGGGCCATTGGCTTTTCATATATAACCATATTATTATTGTATATAAAATTGTGATAGCTCGTATAAAGTTATGCGAAAAAAAACCAAAAAAGTGTCTTTATAACGTCAATATATTAAAAAGTAGGTAATATTGAATAGAACGTATAATACAACATTAGTGTTTTTGCATGTTGCACTAATGCAATAATTCTAATATATTGTACACACATTTTATCTTTGAATAAAATGTATTATTTAAATTATGTCTAAAGTATAACAAATCTATAATATAATTATTTGATAATATACATATATAAATATTTTTCCTATTATGAAAATATCTTTAGGAATTTTTCGAAACATGATTTGGTTAAACTTTTTTAGTTATGTGTTCTAAGTGTAAATATTTTTTCGGGTAAAAATGGTTGTCTAAAATCTTCTTTCGGATAAATGATACACAAATTGAAAATAAAATAAAAAACAATTTTTTGACTTTCCTATAATTATTTTTTAGTTTTATCAAATTAAGCAAAAAGTACCAACGAAGTTATATTGATAATAGGTACTTAAAAACACCAAGTAGATACTTACCTTATTTTAGATACTTAAAAGAAATAAAGTACCTAAGTATTTTGTAACGACTTTTTTCGGTTAGATTAAATTGCTAAAAAGTAAAAAGTATTAATTTCGATGTAATAGGACAAAGTGGCGAGCTTAAAACTTCATAGACGTCATATTTCTTACCTAGCCTCTTACTTTGTGTATACAATTATTGTGCTGTACTTAGAACAGTTATATTAAATTTTTTATTTTAAGTGAAAATTTTAACGAAGATATATAAGCTTAATAATATAATATTATTTAAATTTTTTTGTGATAGATAATAGTTTTTAATTGTAGACGTATTTTATTGTATAAAATTATTTTCAATGTTGATTATATATTTTTTTTGTTTGTCAGTCTGAAACATATTATATTGTTTGACAACGAAATATGTATTATTGACCCATAAATCATAATTTTAATAAGTATTATTAAAGTGATTCATTTATAATGAATTATGTTATAATACATTTTATATTGTTGTTATCTTTATTATTATTTATTATATATTTATACAATTTGTTGTTATTGTCCAGATTATATTATATATTGACCTGATTTACTTTATTTAAATATGCATTATATATTAACGTATTAGGTATTTACGAATGTAATATTATTGCATTTAAATCTTAATTATAATAAATTATAGAATTTTAATTTCTCTGAAGATCCAATGGACGAAAGAATAACGTGCGGAATCGATCTTTCCTTTTTTTTTTTTAAATTTTATAACATAAAAATACCTAGGATAAAAACCTAAATTGTAGTGCTCAAGCAAGAACAGCAATCCACTAGGTTACTTGGAAAAGGGCAAAGCTATATCTATCCTGTAAAGAAAGTGCTACTAAAACAAAAATTATTTTGTGTTTTATGTATGTTCGTTATAGGTTATTATGTACGCTGGACCAGCATGGTACTTCATTATCATACAAACTGGACATCAGTTAAGACGGTACAGAACATTGTTCATAATACAATCTTTAGTAGGTTTATACAGTAACCATTCTAATAGAGTATGTACTCTATTAATTAAATATTTCATAAACAAAACTGAAAAATGTGTTTCTATAGAGAATCTTTTTCTAACTATTATAATGTTCATAAACTAGAGCGTACTAATAATGACAATATTATTTTCTACATAGAAACAAATATACATTATTCTATATTTTTTAATTCAAATAATTTAAGTTACAAGATGACATTATTTAATGTTAATTATTTAATATTAATATTTGATTATACATTGTTATTTTAAAGAGGTGTAATATAAACAGAGTGTCTCAGTATCTACGCTATAGGGTTGTATGAGGTGAAAACATAATATTTTGTTGGTTTCAAGTCTAGGAATCTTAATGTAGCTTTCTGAAGTTTCATGTTAGTTTAATAATACAATTTTCAACCCACGAAATTTGCGTATGCACAATGAAACTTTCGAACCTTAAATGAGAAAACCTATTTATTTGCATACTATATTTTTTTTTGTATTTTCTAAATGTTTTTTATGCCAGTTTTTTAATTCTACGTCCAAAATTTGACGAGTTGTATAGCCATAAAATTTTAAATAAAATGGCTAAAATATGATTTGAATGTTTCCAAAATTTTTATAATTATATTAAAAAAAAACTTCAGTATCGAATGTTTTTCATCTTCTACAACTTTGTAACGTAGTTACTGGGACACCTGTATATGAGTATTATGATAATACTTTATATGTAGGTACTTAAAAACATGCTAAAAAATCCAATATATTTAAGAATGGTTATAAATTTGATGTAAAGAAGAACTATAACTACGTTTTGTCCTATATTATTAACGCACTCTTAATTCTTTTTCTGTAACCAAATATTGAAACTTCCATATTTAAACCTCCTAAATATTCATCTCCGGAATATCCCTTTAATGTGACTTTCCATTGATACTCTGTTGCTTCGGGATACAATCGAATTATAGGATCAATAATAATAGATCCATTATTTATTCGATAATATTTCTAAAACATAAAATAAAAACAGATTGTTTAGTAAATTTATATCTTAATAAATTATAGTATAAAAATAAATTATTATTATACATTATATTATATATATTATATATTTTAAAAAAAAATTTTTTTTTTTTTTTTTTTTTGAAAGTGATTTTTTAAAATTTTGGTCTGTCCTATGTCTAGTTCTGTTTACATATGAGACATTTAGATTATTAATTATTCAACACTACCAGTTATGTATTTTATAAATAGGAACTTTCTCTGCAGTTGTTATAACAATGATGTTTATTTTCAAATTTAAGAGTACATATGTACCAACTAAAGATAAATAATTTATAATTTATAAAAACCTTAATTTTGGTGTTCACAGCATGAACATCAACAATCCAAAAGTTAACTTGGAATATAGCAAAGCTCATAGGCGTGTTTAGATTTTAATGACTGAAAGATAAATATAATTTTACTTACTTGTAATGGACATTCAAATCGTGGATAAAATGATTCTAATAAACTAGACCAAATTTGGTTTTTTTCCTTTATTATAGTGCAAATATTTGTAATTGTCCATGTTTGAAAATACTCGCAGTTTATTCCTTCAGGATTACATCGATTAAAAATCAACAAAGCCTTAAAAATGTTTTTAAATGTTATTTTATCAATGAAAGTAATAGTTATGCGCTAAATCATCCATATATATTATATTATTAACTATTGAATGATATTTTTTAAGTTACCTAATTATTATACATTAAGATTTACGTTACAATTATAGTTGTATGAAATAATGTAATATTGTTAAAATGTTAATTAAGGATTTGGTCACCGAAGTAATAGTTATGCATTAAAATATACAAGTAGGTATAGTTTTTATTTTTAAACGTTGTACTTTGGGTTCATTATTATATTACTTTATTATTAAAGGTAACTGTACGAAACAATGTAATATTATAAAATTATTGGTTAAAGATTCGACATTTAATTAAAAACAATTTATGAATATAATATAATCAAATTGCTTACTTTGTCAATGGGGACTTTAAAATTTATTGTTAAATATCCATTAATGTATTGCTGTCCTTTATTTTGGTCAATTGAATAATTTCCAGTTAGATTAGGAAAAAATTTAATTTTGTGATATCGTACCGTATATGTTAATATTGAATTGTACTGAAAATTTTAATACATTTATAAGTCTTATGTAAATTATTACATGTTATATTTAGTAATTTTAATTAAAATAGTTAAAAAACACAATATTTTAATAAAATAAACATTAATACCTATTATTGAAAATTAAAAAGAATCCATAAAATCTTGATCAATTATGGAATTTGACAAATAAAAAAATAAAAATAAACTTTCCTATTTATATAAGCTATTTTAAATTTGGTGAAAATATAAATATCTCTTTTACTATTTCAATGATGTGTATTTTTTCTAATTATATTTAATTAAATAGTAAATATTTGTTTTCATGTATATTCTCTAATTATTAATAAAAATATTTGAGACCCTCTGAAAAATATTTTTAAATTATTTTTTTATGATTTTTACTAATTATTTATTAAAAAAAGTGTAACGGTCGTTTCATCCTTCGTCCCTTTGGCTCTTGGAGAAATGAGGAATTTATTATAATTAAGATTTGAATGAATTGATATTTGCATTAGAGAATATGATTCCGAGTGAATCTCAATGTAATTTATTGTATTATATTATAAATCCGTTCCAAAATTTTACCATGATTTACCGATTTCCGTAAATTTTACCTTTTAAGGTTAGTTTATGGTAATTTTATTTTTCACGTAAAAAAATTCTGTGAAATTTAAATAATAAGTTGAAAAAAGTACCAATAATATGCAATTTGTTATCGGAAGTATACCCTATTCTTCCTAATCGGACCATTTTTTGATCCAAAATGTTTTCAGACCAGTAAAAACACATAAATATCATAGTATTCAGATATGCTAAAGACTATTAATTTTAAAAGCTTATCATTGACAATTTTTAAAATTTTTTAATAGAATAAATAGTTTATGATTTTACTTAAGTTGAATTGTCAAATTGTTAAATCCAAAATTAAAGGTATAATATTAGATAATTTAGGATACATTTTAAGGTTTATATTTAGTCAGAAAGTATTTCAATCTGCGCAAAATTTTATTACGTATGATGAAAAAATATTAAACAACTCAAAAAAATTTTGAGTTTCTACATTCAAAATATCATCCCGTTTTTCCGTTTTTTTTTTGGAAGATTTATCTCATCCAAGAAAAACTTTTGAGAAATACGATAATGTAGCGAAATAAAGAACCAACTAAATTTAATTTTCTACCGAATTCGTACGTCATTCGTGGTTATCGAACCATTATTTCTTCAAAAAAAAATGTTTCAGATACAAAAAACTAAAAAAAAAAAAACATCACTGTAAAACCAATACACTACTTGCTTTGCTCAAAATATAAAACTACACTTCAAATTTGAATTTAGTGGTATTAAAAATTATATGAGTAAAATTTAAATTAAATTATTTTATTTTTTAAACAAATTCTTATTTATATTTAATTAATTCATATATTATTATAGTATAATATATAGGTAATTAAATAACAAAAAAACTAACTGCAGTGACGATATTCAAGTATTGTCCAAACACAATACAAATTAAAATTGCTATTAATATTTCGCCACTTGTAGTCATTTTATTGATGTTAATATAAACTTATGAAAGTGAAAAATAAAGTTCTGAACGTTACCTATAATGCAACTACTTTTCGATACTACCTACATTTTAATAAAATAATTTTATACTGAATTAATATCGAATTAAATTTTGTATAAATATTATACCTTTTTACAGTTTATTCAATAAAACTTGATGGATTGTAATTTTGTATAGCATTATATACGTTTCCGTAATAGATTATATATTTTAATTATATACTTATTTTATTGCAGTATGTTATTTTAAAATTTGTATGTGTAATTTTTTAGTTGGCTAGTTTTCAACTGTCATTGTATGACAACTTATAAATCATATTTGTAATTTGTATTTTTAATGCGGTTCGAAAATAATTAGAGAAAATATATCACTACTTGTTTTTATACAATTTTAATTAAATAAAGGAATAAATTACTTAAGAAATAGAATAATTGTTAAATTGTTTAACCTTAAAATTGGAGTTATAATATTAAACATTTTTGGATAAATTTTAGTGTATATATTTAGTTAGAAGATATACGTATCCGTTACAAAATTTTATTACATATAAAGACTAACTATATGAAAAAATAATAAAAGATATCAAGTCCCTACGTTCAAAATATCATAAAAAATTTCGTTGAAATTGAGGTCTCCGTGTATTTTTTTTTGGTAATTTTACCTCGTCCAAGGAAAACTTTAGAAAAATACGAAAAAAAAGCTAAATAAAGTACCAACTAAACGCAATTTTCTACCGAAGGCGTACCTAATTCATGGTATTCAAATCATTATTTCTGGTAAAAAAATGTTTTCAGACACAAAAATAAAATATAAAAAAAACATCATTGTAAACCAATACATTCCTGGCTTCGCTCAGAATCTAAAACTACACTTTAAATTTAAATATAAATGTTCTATTTTCAACACAATCTCTTCTTTATATTTAATTAAATATAAATAAATTAAATTTAATAAATTAAATACTAAATATAGGTAATTAAATAACAAAAAAAACTAACTCCAGTCACGTTATTCAAGTATTGTCCAAAAAGAATACAAATTAAAATTGCTATTAATATTTGGCCATTTGTAGTCATCTTTTTGACGTTAATATAAACTTATGAAAGTGAAAAATAAATTTTTGAACGTTAACTATTATGCATCTACTTTTTGAAGCAATCTTTATTTTAATAAAATAAATTCATACTGAATTAAAATAGAATTAAATTTTTTATAAATTGTATACCTTTGTACAGTTTATTCAATAAAGTTTTTTCGACTGTAATTTTGTATAATATCATTATATACGTTTCCGTAATAGATTATACATTTTAATTCTATAGGTACTTATTTTATTGTAGTATGTTATTTTATAATTTGTATGTGTAATTTTTTTGTTGGCTAGCTTTCAACTGTTATTGTATAACTTATAAATCATAATTAGAAATGGGTCGATTCCTGAAAAACAATCAATTCCGATTCTCGTTCGATTCCAAGAATTCTTCTTTTGATTCTCGATACCGATACCGAATCTTTTTTTACAATTTCAATAAAATAAAAGAATAATTTACTTACATTGTTGGATAGATTTAGCTTGCATACAAAAATCATAATAAATATATAAATTTGATAATTAAATTAATTAGATTCAGGTTATTATTTTATTAGATATTTTGTTTATTTTTTATTTTTTATTTATTTAAATTTTTTATAAAAACTTTGTCTGGATTTTTTCTGGTCCTTTTACCATCAATGTGATATAAAAAAAAAGAATAATTACTTTTTGAAACTACCTATATTTTAATAAACCAATTTCATATTGAATTAAAGTACATTTTAAATTCTTATAAATTGTATACTTTTGTACAGTTTATTTTTGAATTATATACATTTCCGTAATAGATTATACGTCCACAATCGGCCTTTCCCAATTTTTTTCTTTTCATTTTTGTTCTCTTTTTGATGTTCTTGTTTATTGCTACAAGAGAATAGTTTTCGCAATAAATTTCATTTGGTTTTCTATAAATTTAAATTTATATTAATATTTACTCTATCGTTTGAATAATATTCAATGATGTATTGATATTGATAGTATTTATAAATTAGGTTTAAAACGAAAATTGTATAATTATTAACGGTATACGCGTGAACTGCAGTAGGGAACACCAATTAAGGGAAAGGATTAAGAATTAGAGGAGTAAAACTGAGATAATCGTGTATGACTTTGTTGGAAGTGATCATAAAATGAATATAGGCATATAATGATAATGAGTGATGATGTAGTGTGTGACTATGTGAGACCAGTGGCGTAGCCAGGGCGGTGTTTTGAGTGTTTAAACATTCCCCTCGACCGAATTTATGCTAATAATATATTATAAACTAGTTTCTAGAAAACATTTTGTTAAATGTTTTTGTTTAATATGTTTATTATGAATTATACAAACTGACAAATGATAATATAATGTAATATTTTCACTAAAATAGATTTCACAATGATAAATATTTTAACCTGTTAGATGTTATTATATTTTAGCATTTTTAAATGAAAACACCCCTCAATAACAAATCCTGGCTATGCACCTGTGTGAGACTGATGGGTTCAAATCAACTTAGGATCGGTATGTAGTGCAAAAGAATAGTAGTTATGAGAATTACATGAAAAATAGAGGAGATTATAGTAAAAGGGGGAGGGGAAGGCCGAAGAATAGGCGCATAGATGGGATAGAGAGTTATATGAAGATAGCTGGTGTAAATGGACGAGAAATAAGAGATGTAGGATTCAGGTGGTGTAAATGTACAATAATTACTTCAGGTTGCCGACAATATTCTGAAACTCTAGCCATTGTCTTGTTACCCGATGATTATGCTCAGAGAGATACTCGAATAACTAAACACGTTATATTAACACAATAATAATAGTATTAGTTTGCAAAAGTTACGTATAGATGTGCATTCGTGTACGTCTCTGGTGTGTCTTGTTTATTGACAAATTTTGTTTGAAAATTACGTCACGAAGAAACGCCACTGTGAGCCAGAATATTAATAATAATTATTATTATTTTAAATAGGTATATGTTTATTATTGTGTTTATGTATTTCTGTGGATTATAATAAAATAATACTAATTGGTTATCTACTTTATTTCTTCTCTTTGTATTGTATAATAGAGAACTTTTTCGGTTAGGTGTGCTTTTTGTTATAGACTATTCTGTCATTTTGATTACATATCAAATAAACAATATAACGGTAACTTTTACGATAATTATATCTTAATTCAAAATGTTAAAACGTTAATGTAAATGCCATCACTAACATAGCTTGTATAAAATATAAATGTATTTTTCGTGTCATATTATATTATTATCTGGTACTAATTTTTAGTCTATATCACATTTCGTTAATTTCTGGCTGCATATCAATAAAAAAAATTCCATTATAGTAGAAAAACTTTGTCAAAAATATTGTGTAACGTAGAGGAACTAAATACAAACATGGTTTATGATGTTATTTTCTCTCGTAACTACGTTGTAAAAATGTCAAAGTTACACTTATTAAATTTAATTCATTTTATTTTTTCGAACAGTATATCGTTTGAACGTTAGACAGAGTTATTAATTTTAGATACCTACGAATAATAATAATCAAAATTGTTGTTTTTATACAATACGTAAAAGTAAAATTATATTTAATTTGAAAATTGTATATAAAATGCTATGCCTATATAGATAAGGAATATAAAAAAATAATAATATTATTTTTTTTTACTACTACTATTTGGAGTGTTACAGTTTTTGGATGTATGTCATATTGGCTACTATATTTCAACTTATTGTTATATGCACAATTTTTGTAAGAACCTATATTGTGTAATAATACGTTTTTATTTTTCACAACAAAAATTATTGTTGTTTTAAACAATATCATTTTTATAAATGTATTATATTATATTTACTATTCAATGTGGTATGTTTGACATTCATTTTATAATAGGTACAATATATGTTTCCGTAATAGATAACATATTAGTATTGAAGATAAATAAATATTTAAATTCATAACAAATACCACCAAATCTCACTTCTAAAAAAATTCTTTTTCAAAATATTATCGAATTCATGAACTAGGACGTACGATTCAGGACAATAGAATTCGTAGACCAAAACAAATATAAATTGTTCTACATAAATTTAATTCAAATAATTTTAGTTATAAAATGACATTCAATAATAATATATGATTTTACAAAGTCCTTTATGAAGGTGTAAAATATATATATATATATACGAGTATCATAATAATATTTTATTAGAGTACCTAGTAAAATGCTAAAGGATCCAATATATTTAACTATAGTTATACATTTGATGTAGTAAAAAAGAAATATAACTATATGTAAGGCTATAGTTTTAACCCAATCTTAATTCTTTTTCTATAACCAAATATTGAAAGTTCTATTGTTAAGCCTGCTATATACACATCATCGGAATATGCCTTTATTGTTACTTTCCATTGATACTCTGTTGCATCGGGATACAATCGAATTATAGGATCAATATTAATAGACCCATTGTTTATTCGATAATGCTTCTAAAAAGATAATAAAAACCGATTGTTTAGTAAATTCATAAATTCATATTTCAATAAATTATAGTGTAATATATATAAATATTGTGTATATTTTGTATTGGTAGTAAATTTGTTTATATTTTGTTGTTTACATAAGTATAACTAAAAAATCATAAGATATGGGCTTATACTATAAATTACCAGACTGATATCTAAAGTATAGATTAATTTCTTTATAATAATTTTATACTTAAACATAAAATGTTAATCATTTATTTAGCGAATTCGACGAAGAAGAATCGTTATGATGTAAATAATTCATCACCCATGTAAAATATAAAGTGAATTTTTTTAAATTTATATTGTACAGGAAATTAGTATATATAAATCAGTATATACTATATCTTTTTTTTATCATTAAATTAATTTAAATAAATGGCTACATTTAGAATTCTATAAAATGTGTCTCATTTCTATTAACTAATTGCAATACCTTAGTGAATAAAATTAAAGTTATAGCAAAAATTACATTCGTGATGTCATTATTTATTTAATCAATAATAAGTATAGTAATAATAATATAGTAATAAATAATAGTAAGTAAAATGCAAAATTATTATTATAAATATAATAATCAGTTATTACTATTATTCGATAACGAATTAAAAAATATGTTTAAATAGATATTATATAGAGTAACCATATTTTTTAAGTAGTTTTTCATATCCTAATTGAAATTCGAAAAATGAGATAAATTAAGTACCAAGTCATTATAATTTTGTACCGAACGTACAATTTTTTTGAGATAGTCTGACCATTATTTCTAACCGAACAAGTATATAAGGCCAAAAAAAAAAAAAAATTTATATGCAAATAATATTAAATAAATAATCAATGTTAATTAATAATTTAAAAAAATTGCCTTGAAAAATATTCTATGTTCACAGAATTGTTACAATTAGTAAAAAGATCTGAAATTCATCAATAGTATATACAGTACCTATATTACAAATTTATAATAAAAAATAAGATATAATTTTTCTTACTTGTAATGGACATTCAAGATGTGGATAAAATGATTCTACTACGCTAGACCAAATTTGGTTTTTTTCCTTTAGCATATTGCAAATATTTGAAAGTTTCCATGTTTGAAAATACTCGCAGTTTATTCCTTCAGGATTACATCGATTAAAAACCGCTGTGCCCTTAAAAAATGTTTTTATATGTTATTTTATCAATAAATTAATAATTATACGCTAAAACATATTTATATATAATATACATTTTTAAATGATATTTTTAAGTTAGTTATTTTACATATTACGATTTACGTTACTATTATAACTGTACGAATCAATGCAAATTTTTTTAAATATAAATTAAGGAATTTACATTCTTTTTATTAATACAATATAATGAAATTGCTTACTGTATTTAATAGTTTTATAGAATTAATTGACAAATATCCATTAATATATTGCTGTTTTTTAATTTGGTCAATTGTATAATTTCCAGTTGCATTAGGATGAAATTTAACTTTATGATATCGTACTGCATATGTCAACAATGAATTGTACTAAAAATAATAGTTAAGTTATAAATCATATTTACATGCAGAATTTAAATAATAATCTTAAAAATATCTGTGACCTCTTAAAAATATGTTTTAATTGTTTTCATGATTTCTATTAATTATGTATTTAAAAACTACACTTTAATTCTGAATTTAGTGGTATTTTAAAATATTTGAATACAATTTTAATAATTAATTTTCAACACCGACTCTTATTTATTTTTAAAGTTTTATAATATTGTTTTAGTTTAAATATCTTATTTATTGCAACAAAATAAAAAATAAACCAACTGCAATCACGTTGTTCAGGTATTGTTCAAAAACAACACAAATTAAAATTGCTATTAATAATTTGCCATTTGTAGTCATTTTATTGATGTTAATTAGATGGTGTATAGTGAATAATAAATTTCTGATCGTAAACTTTAATGTAACTTATACTTTTCAAAACTACCTATATTTTAATAAATCTATTTTGTATTAAATAAAAGTAGAATTTAATTTTTTATATAATTAATACCATTATACTTTATATTCTATATGGTTTGATTGAATATATATTTTGTATAGAATTATATACACATGTGATAATATATTACATTTCCGTGATAGATAATACTTTTTTATTGTATACGTATTTTATTGTATTACATTATTTTTAATGTTGATTATGTAATTTTTTTATTTGCCAGTCTGAAACATATTATATTGTTTGACAATGAAAGATGAATTATTTATCCATAAATGTTAATTTTAATTAGTATTAAAATTGTGATTTGCTTATAATGAATTATATTATAATACATTTTATATTGTTATTATTGTCCATATTATATTATATATTGACCTCATTTACTTTATTTAAATATGTATTATATTATTACACATTAAGTATTTACGAATGTAATATTATTGCATTCAAATTTTAATTATAATAAATTATAATTTCTCGGAGGATCGAATGGACGATAATGAAAAACGTTCAAAAGCGACCTTTCCGTTTTTTTTTTTTTTTAAACAATGAGCACAAAAACGATAAAAATCTAAATTTTAGTGTTCAAGCAAGAACAACAATCCAAAAGCTTACTTGAAATAAATCAAAGCTATATCTATACTCTATAGGAAGTGTTTACTTAAACCAAAATTATTGTGCACTTCATGTACGTTCGTTATAAGTTATAACGAACGCTGGTCCAGCATGGTACTTCATTGTTATTTAAACTGAACATCGGTTGAGGCGGTACAGAACATTGTTCATAACATGATCCTCACTATGTTTCTACAGTAATCATTCTAAATTCAATGTGTACTTCATTAATTAAATAATTCATAACCAAACTGCGGATTTTCTCTTCTACAGAAATTTCTTTTTCAAATATTTTAATTGTTCACAAACAAGAGCATACTAATAATAACAATATTATTTTCTAGATAGAACAAATATACATTATTCTATATTTCTTTAATTTAAATAATTTTAGTTATATAATGTCATTATTGAATATTAATATATGATTAAACATCGTCATTTTAAAGAGGTAAAATATATATAGAGTGTCCCAGTAACCACGTTACAGGTTGTACAAAATGAAAATACTATATTTTGTTAATTCCAAGTCTGGGAACTTTAATGTAACCTGTTGAAGTTTTGTTTTAGTATAATTATACAATTTTCAACTCACGAAATTCGCGTATGCACAATGCACTTTCTAAAGCTAAATGGGAACACCTATTTTTTTTTCATACTAATTAGTTTTGTATTTTTCTAAACATTTTTTGTTCCGATTTTTTAACTCTACGTCAAAAATTTGCAGAGTTTTATAGCCATAAATTTTAAATAAAATGGCTAATATATGATTTGTATGTTTTAGAAAATTGTATAAATATATTAAAATAAAACTTAAAAAAAAAAAAAAAATATTTTTTACCTTCTTCAACTTTATCACGTAGTTACTGGGACATTCTGTATACGAGTGTTATGATAATATTTAATAAGAGTAAAGGTACAAAATAACAAAATACTAAAATAAAATAAAATGCCAATATATTTTTAATGATGGTTATGAATTTGATAATGTAAAGAAGAACTATCACTACATGTTATGCTATATTATTAACACACTCTTAATTCTTTTTCTGTAACCAAATATTGAAATTTTTATGTTGAAACCTCCTAAATATTCATCTCCGGAATATGCCTTTAATGTGACTTTCCATTGATACTCTGTTGCTTCGGGATACAATCGAATTACAGGATCAATATTAAGAGATCCATTATTTATTCGATAATGTTTCTAAAACAAATAATAAAAACCGATTACTTAATAAATTCATATTTAAACAAATAAAATATTAAAATATATTATTATACATTATATATAATATATTTTATATATATATATATATATATATATATATATATGATTTTTTTTTTATAGTGATTATATTAAATTTTGGTCTGTACTATGTCTAGTTCTATTTATATTTGTGATATTTAGATCATCAAAGATTGAGTACTACCAATTATGTATTTTATTAATAGGAGCTATCTCTGCAGTTATTATAAAAATGTTGTTTATTTTCAAATTTAAGAGCACACATGAACCTACTGCCTAGTATAAAAGCCAAAATTTTGGTAACTTGGAAGCTATTAGTCATGTTTAGATTTTAGTGACTGAAGGATAAATATAATTTTACTTACTTGTAATGGACATTCAAATCGTGGATATAATGATTCTAATAAACTAGACCAAATTTGGTTTTTTTCCTTTATCATAGTGCAAATATTTAATATTGTCCATGTTCGAAAAATCTCGCAGTTTATTCCTTCAGGATTACATCGATTAAAAACCAACAAAGCCTTAAAAATGTTTTCAAAGAATATTTTATCAATGAGTTTATGAAATTATGATTTACGTTACAATTATAACTGTACGAAACAATGTAATATTGTTAAAATGTAAATAAAGGATTTTGTCATCGATGTAATAGTTAAACATTAAAACATACAAATAGGTATAGTATTAATTTTACAACGTTACTCTTTGGGTTCATTATTAAATTACTTTATTATTATATTATATATAAATAAAAAAACAATTTATGAATATAATATAATAAAACTACTTACTTTGTTAACGGGGACTTTAAAATTAATTGATACATATCCATTTATGTATTGCTGTACTTTATATTGGTCAATTGTATAATTTCCAGTTATATTAGGAAAGAATTTAATTTTGTGATATCGTACTAAATATGTTAATAGTGAATTGTACTGAAAATTATGATTTTTTTATGAGTCCTATGTAAATTATTACATGTCATATATAATAATTTTATTAAAAATAGTTTATAAGCACAAAATTTTATTAAAATAAGCATTAATAGGTACTTATTTTTGATGATTAAAAGCAAACCATAAAATACCAATCTTGATCAATTTTAAAATTTGACAAATAAAAAAAAAAAAATAATCAACTTTCCTATTTAAAAAACCTATTTTAAATTTAGGTAATACATAAATATATCTTTTACTATTTCAATGATGTGTATTTTTCCAATTATATTAAATTAAATGGTAAATATTTGTTTTTATGTAAATTCTCTCATTATTAACAATAATATTTGAGACCCAATGAAAGATATTTTTAAATTATACTTTTATGATTTTTACTAATTATGTATTAAAATATATCGTCTCTTCGGCCCTTGGAGAAATGAGTGATTTATTATAATTATGATTTAAATTAATTGATATTTGCATTAGAGAATATGATTCCGAGCGAAACTCAATATAATACATTATATATTATACTATAAATCCGTTCCAAAATTTTTCGATGATTTACCAATTTCCGTAAATTATGTACGATTAAGTAGTATAATGATTATGCTTATGTATAATTGTCAAATTGTTAAACCCTAAAATTAAAGATATAATATTAATCATTTTTGCATAAATTTTAGGGTCTATATATAGTCATTAGTTATACCTATCCGCAACAAGATTTTATTATGTATAAAGGCTAACTATTAGAAAACCAAATAAAAATTGTTTGTCTCTGCGTTCAAAATATCATTAATATTGTCATAAAAAAATGAAATCAATTTCGTCAAAATTGCGATCTCCGTGAAAATTTGTCGTTTTTTTTTGCTAGTTTACCTCGCCTAAGGAAAACTTTTGAGAAATTTGAAAAAACAGCTTTAAATAAAGTAACAACTAAATGCAATTTTCAACCGAAAGCGATAATCGTACGATTATTTCTACACAAAAAAATGTATCCCAACACGAAAAAATAAAAATCATTATAAAAAAATACATTCCTGGCTTTGCTCAGAATATAAAATTATACTTTAAATTTGAATTTAGTGGAATTATAAAATATATGAGTAAATTTAAATTTAAATATCTAAAATTTAATTTAAAATTTTATGTATTCAACGCAAACTCTTCTTTATATTTAATTATTAATTAGAGTTTAATATATAATTTATTGAATAATATAAAAAACTAACTGCAGTCACGCTGTTCAAGTATTGTCCAAAAGCAAAACAAATTAAAGTTGCTATTAATATTTTGCCATTTATAGTCATATTATTGACGATCATATAAAGTTATAAAAGTGAAAAATAAATTTCTGAACGTTAACTACTTTTGCAACTACTTTTCGAAACTACCTATATTTTAATAAACTAATTTCATACTGAATAAAAATAAAATTTAAATTTGTATACATTTTATATCTTTATGCAATTAATTTTATAAGGTTTGTTTGACTGTAATATTGTATAGCATTATATACATTTCCGTAATAGATTATATATTTTAATTGTAAACTTATTTTGTTATAGTATGTTATTTTAAAATTTGTGTGTGTAATTTTTTGGTTGGCTAGTTTTCAACTGTCATTGTATATAATAACTTATAAATCATATATGTTATTTGTATTTTTAATGCGGTTCGAAAATAATTAGAGAATAGATATCACTACTTGTTTTTATACAATTTTAATTAAATAAAGGAATAAATTACTTAAGAAATAGAATAATTGTTAAATTGTTTAACCTTAAAATTGGAGTTATAATATTAAACATTATTGGATCAATTTTAGTGCCTATACTTAGTCAGAAGATATACGTATCCATTACAAAATTTTATTACATATAAAAACTAACTATATGTAATAATTAAAAAAAAGATATCATGTCCCTACGTTCAAAATATCAAAAAATATTTTGAATCTATTTCGTTGAAATTGAGGTCTGCGTGTATTTTTTTTGGTAGTTTTACCTCACCCAAGGATAACTTTTGAGAAATACGAAAAAGGAGCTAAATAAAGTACCAACTAAACGCAATTTTCTACCGAAGGCGTACCTAATTCATGGTATTCAAACCATTATTTCTGGCAAAAAAATGTTTTCAGACACAAAAATAAAATATAAAAAAAAAACATTATTGTATACCAATACATTCCTGGCTTCGCTCAGAATCTAAAACTACACTTTAAATTTAAATATAAATATAAATGTTCTATTTTCAACACAATTTCTTCTTTATATTTAATTAATAATTATATTATTATAGTTTAATATATTATTTTTCGAATACCATAAAAAAAATTAACTACAGTCATGATGTTCAAGTATTGTTCAAAAGCAACACGAATTAAAATTGCTATTAATATTTAGCCGATTGTAGTCATACTATTGACAATAATTTAAAGTTATTAATGAGAAAGATAAATTTTTTTGATCGTTGACTATTATGCAACTAATTTTCGAAATAACCTTTATTTTAATAAACCAATTTTATACTGAATAAAAATAGAATTTAAATTTGTCTACATTTTATATCTTTATACAATTAATTTTATATGGTTTGTTTGACTGTAATATTGTATAGCATTATAATACATTTCTGTAATAGATTATACATTCTAATTATATATTTATTAGTATAGTTGGTTAGCTAGGTTTTAACTGTCATTGTAGGACAACTTATAAATTATATTTGTAATTTGTATTATTAAAGTGGTTTGTCAATAATTAGAGAATAGATATCAATTTTTTTTTTACAATTTCAATAAAATAAAGGAATATATTACTTACTTAGGATAGATCTAACTTGCATACAAAAACATTATATTTATATAAACAAAATAATTAAGTTAATCGTAGACAAAAATAAATATAAATTACTTTATATATATTTAATTCAAATGATCTTAGTTATAAAAATATATTATTCAATATTAATATATGATTATGCAATGTCCTTTATGAAGGTGCAATATATATATATATATATATATATATAATCGAGTATCAAATATTATTTTATTACAGTACCTAGTAAAATCCTTAAGAATCCAATATATTTAATAATGGTTATAAATTTGATGTACTTAGTAAAAAAGAACTATAACTACATTTAAGGTTATAGTTTTAACGTAATTTTAATTCTTTTTCTATAAACAAACATTAAAATTTCTAATGTAAAGTCTAGTATACGAGTATATACACCATCGAAATATGTCGTTAGTATTACTTTCCATTGAAACTCTCGTGCATCAGGATACAATAAAATTATAGGATCGTTAATAATTTAGTTGATTATGAAATTTTTTTTGTTTGCCAGTCTGAAACATATTATATTATACTAACGAAAGAATTATTGATCCATAAATTATAATTTTAATTAGTATTACAATAGTCATTTGCTAATAATGAATTATATTATAATATATTTTATATTGTTGTTATCTTTATTCAAATTTATTATATTTTTATACAATTCGTTGTTAATGTCCAGATTATATTATATATTGATATGATTTACTTTATTAAAATATGTATTATATTATTACACATTAAGTATTTACGAATGTAATATTATTGCATTCAAATTTTAATTATAATTAATTATACAATTTTAATTTCTCTGAGGATCGAATGGACAATATTAAAAAAGATGAAGAAGCAAACTTTCCTTTTTTTTTTTTTAATTAATGAGCTCAAAAACGATAAAAATCTAAATTTTAATGTTCAAGCAAGAACAGCAATCCAAAAGGTAACTTGAAATAGAGTAAAGCTATATCTATCCTCTATAGGAAGTGTCTACTTAAACCAAAATTAATTTGTACTTTATGTACGTTTATTAGGTTATTATGTACGCTGGACCAGCATGGGTTCTACTTCATTGTTATTCAAACTGGACATCGGTTGAAGCGGTACAGAACACAATATTCTCAGTACGTTACTACTGTAACCATACCAAATACATTGTGCTCCATCAATTAAATAATTCATTCAACCGAAACCGCGAAATTTATCATCTATTGCAATTCCCTTACTAAATATTATAATGTTCATAAACTAGGACGTACTATTCAAGTCAATATAATTTGTAGACAGAAATAAATATAAATATAAATTATTCTATACTTCTTTAATTAAAATTATTTTTTTAATAAAGTGACATTATTTAATATTTTTATATGATTATACATCGTCATTTAAACAAGGTACATATATACAGAGTGTTACAACGTTACACATGGTTAAAATACGATATTTCGTTGGTTTCAAGTCTGGGAACCTTAATGTAGCCTACTGAAGTTTTATATTCGTATAATCAGACAATTTTCAACCTACTAAATTTGCGTATGCACAATGCAACTTTCTAAAGTTAAATGGGAACACCAATTTTTTTGCATACTAATTTGTTTTGTATTTTTCTAAACATTTTTTATTCCGATTTTTTAATTCTACGTTAAATGAATTTATATTTATCTCCGGAATGTGCTTTTGATGTGACTTTCCATTGATACTCTGTTACTTTGGGATACAATCGAATTACAGGATCAATATTAATAGATCCATTATTTATTCGATAATGTTTCTAAAACAGATAATAAAAACCGATTGCTTAGTAAATTCATATTTAAACAAATAAAATATACAAGTATATTATTATTATACATTATATATACATTATATTTCATATATAAGAATTTTTTTTTTTTTTATAGTGATTATATTAAATTTTGATCTGTTTTATGTCTAGTTCTATTTATATATGTGACATTTAGATCATCAAAGATTCAACACTACCAATTATATATTTTATTAATAGGAGCTATCTCTGGAGTTGTTAAAACAATGTTGTTTTTTTCAAATTTAAGAGCACATATGTGCCTATTAACCTAACCTAAATTTTAATGTTTTAGCATCAATATCAATCAAAAAGATAACTTGGAATATAGCAAAACTTATAGGCGTGTTTAGATTTTAGTGACTGAAGGATAAATATAATTTTACTTACTTTTAATGGACATTCAAATCGTGGATATAATGATTCTAATAAACTAGACCAAATTTGGTTGTTTTCCTTTATCATAGTGCAAATTTTTTATTTTGTCCATGTTCGAAAAATCTCGCAGTTTATTCCTTCAGGATAACATCGACTATACATGGACCAACATGACCTTAAAAATGTTTTTTAATGTTTTTTTATCATTGAAGTTATGCATTAAAACATATAAGTAAGTATAGCATTGATTTTTAAACGTTATTCTTTGGGTTCATTATTATATAACTTTATTATTAAAGGTAACTGTACGAATCAATGTATAATGCAATTCAATTCTATTAAAGACTAATTATTCTAAAAGCTTATAAAAAATTGTCATCTTAGACTTTTAAATTTTTTTAATTGATCATATGATTATACTTGTGATTAATTATTGTCAAATTGTTAAATTCAAAATTAGAGGTATAATAATAGACATTTTTCAATAAGTATTTTAGGGTCTATATTTAGTCAGAAAATACCTATCCGCAACAAAATTTTATTACATATAATGACTTACTATGAGAAAATTAAAAAAAAAAATGCCTACGTTTAAAATATTATAAGTATTGTCAAAAAAAAAATTAATAGCAATTTCGTCAAAATTGTAATCACCATGAATTTTTATGTTTTTTGTTTTTCGTTTTTTTTTTTTTGGAAGTTTATCTTTGCCCAAGGAAAACTTTTGGAAATACTATAACGGAGTGAAATAATATACCAACTAAATGCAATTTTCTATCGAAAGCGTATCTTATTCGTGGTAATCGAACCATTATTTCTTCAAAAAAAAATGTTTTAAAACACAAAAAAAAATAAAAAATAAATCATAATTGTAAAACCAATACATTCCACGCTTCGCTCAAAATCTAAAAATAAAATTTAAATTTGAAATAGTGGTATTAAAATATATACAAGTAAAATTTAAATTTAAATATTTTATTTTCAGCAAAAATTCTTTATTTATTGAATAACAAAATAAAACTAACTGCAGTCACGATGTTCAAGTATTGTCCAAAAGCAACACAAATTAAAGTTGATATTAATATTTTGCCAATTGTAGTCATATTATTAACGATAATATAAAGTTATTAATGTGAAAAATAAATTTCTGAACGTTAACTACTTTTGCAACTACTTTTCGAAACTACCTATATTTTAATAAACTAATTTCATACTGAATACAAATAGAATTTAAATTTATATACATTTTATACCTTTATACAATTAATTTTATAAGGTTTGTTTGACTATAATATTGTATAGCATTATATACATTTCCGTAATAGATTATACATTTTTATTATATACTCATTTTATTTTAGTAATTTATTTTAAAATTTGTGTGTGTAATTTTTCGGTTGGCTAGTTTTTCACTATCATTGTATGACAATTTATAAATCATATTTGTAATTTATATTATTCAAGTGGTTCATGAATGATTTGAGTAAATATACCAATTCTTTTTTTTTTACAATTTCAATAAAATAAAGGAATTAATTACTTACATTATAGGATAGATTTACCTTGCATATAAAAATTATAATATAAACCTTGAGTTTATTTATTCTATTCCTTTTACCACCAATTTTATTTAAAAAAAAAAAAGTAATTAGAACCGGTATCGATATATAATTTTAATAGAACCAATAATTATCGGTTTATTTGCTTAAGACCCACTGTTATTAAAATTGATTTTAAAATATTAAAATTTGTTCTATGAACTTAGTTTTATAATAGGTAATTTAATAAACCGACACCATTTTGATCGAAAATCACATCACTAATTATAATTTAATAAAAAAACCACTTGTATGTTAATCAACTATTACAATAGCACAATCAGGTATTCAAGCAAAATTAATTTGTACTTCATGTACGTTTATCAGGTTTAACTATGGCGTACTATTCAACTATTTAATAATACAATATTTATGTATACTTTATTATAATATTAGTATAATTCTGGGTCAGTTTAATACCATTATTTTTGCGTGGTATATCTATTTCAGTACATACTCCTTAAACAATTAGCGTGTGCAATGAAGTCGTACACTAACAACGGAATAAATTGTCCGTCTTTTAATTTCGTCGTTTGGGAAATTGTCAATTAAAAATTAACCGATTTTTTTAACCAAAATAATGTACAACTATTGTTTTGACCAAATTAGTGTACAAAATTATGATATAACAGCCATTGAGCAGTTTAACATTTTTTCTTATTATCCATGTGAATATAATTTTTTTTGGATCTTGAAAGTTTTCCTAAATTTTAAATGTATGGTTTACTTATTTCATTATGAGCACCTTCATTAATTTGTGTGTGTATGACAATGTTGTTTACTTACGACGGAATACACTTGCCTTTGAAAACTGTACGACGAAGTAATACAAATTTAATTAATAAAAGCAAACAATAAAGGAATACACTTTCCGCCGTTTAATCAAATGTGAAATGTCAAAATGCAATGCCAAAACGGGAAATTTAACAATTTCAGAATTACAAAATGTTATCGACTTGCCACCAAAAGATGGCTCCTGTAGACCACTAGATCGCAGACGCCTTAAATCCGCCTTTGGCAGATAAGACTACGAAATTTCCTTTAAATAAATGTATCTCCACAATTGAAGTTTTGTGTACGCTGAAGGCTATATGCTGACGAAATGGATATGCATTTGCTAGTTTATTAGAATAAAAACAAACATCTCTACTGCTTTATATTAATATATAAGATGTGTGTTAGTAGCGATAGCATGACAAAACAAATTGTTTTGTTTTTTTCCTTGTGTACCATATACGTAAAATATGAAAAAATAATATTTATAGATAAATTGTATTATAATTTTAAATTTTATATGAATAATATTAATTTAACATAATTATTAGATATATTTTTAAATTATATTTAAAAATAAAGAAAGAATTGTAGAAAAAACCGAATGGTATAAAATACTACAAATAAATAAATAATAAAATGAATTTAGAAAATTATATTTATTAGGAATTATTCCTACAATCCTATAATAAATATTTTTAAAATGTATATCATACACATACATAATATACCCTCTGTATAGGGGTCGTTGAGCTTCGTGAATCTCGTACGACAATTACCATATAATATTATAATTATTTTATAACAAGTGAGGATAATAAAATTAATATTATAAGTTTACAAAATAATATTTTTAAGAATATATTAATATAATATATAACTTATTTTATATAATACTATGTTTTTATACTTCACAACAAAAATTATTGTTGTTTTAAACTTTATCTTGTTTATAAATGTATTATATTATATTTGCTATACAATGTGGTTTGTTTGACATTAATTTTGTATTTAATAGGTACAATATATATTTCCGTAATATATAACATATTTGTATAGTAGGTAAATACATATTTTAATTCATAAATAAAACCCAGTGAATATCTCTTCTAAAAAAATTCCTTTTCAAAATATTATCAAATTCATGAACTAGGACGTACGATTCACGACATTATAATTCGTAGGCCGAAACAAATATAAATTGTTCTACATAAATTTAATTCAAATAATTTTAGTTATAAAATGACATTCAATAATAATATATGATTTTACAAAGTCCTTTATGAAGGTGTAAAATATATATATATATACGAGTATCATAATATTATTTTATTAGAGTACGTACTTAATAAAATAATAAAGAATCCAATATATTTAACAATGGTTATAAATTATTTGATGTAGTAAAAAAAGAACTAAAACTACATGTAAAGCTATAGTTTTAACGCAATCTTAATTTTTTTTCTATAACCAAATATTGAAACTTCTAGTGTTAAGCCTCCTATATATACATCATCCGAATATGACTTTAGTATTACTTTCCATTGATATTCTGTTGCATCGGGATACAATCGAATTATAGGATCAATATTAATAGATCCATTATTTACTCGATAATGTTTCTTAAACAAAAAATAAAAATGGATTGTTTAGTAAATTCATATTTCAATAAATTTTAGTGTAATATATAATAATAGTGTACATTTCGTATTGATAATAAATTTGTTTGTATTATGTTATTTGTGTACGTATAACTCAATAAGCTTAACAATCTATATATGTACCTATATTTTGTAATTATTTTTTATTACTTAAATATTAGCTATTTATTTTGATTATAATTCTAAGGTTTTTTTTTAATGTGCTAAAAATTTTCAAAAATGATTTGTTGGATATTAAATATTTTAATAAAAAAATACAAAATATTTTAAATCGTACATTTTCCATAATTATATTTAATTTTATTATTGTTTTAGAGATTTAAGATGAATTTCTTTATAATATTATACTTAAACATAAAATTATTATTCTTTATTTAGTTGATTGATAAAAAAGAAACAATATAATGTTAATTATTAATCACCTATGTAAAAAATATAGTCAATTTTTTAAATTAATATTGTAGAAGAAATTGGAAATAAGTAAATTCAAATCAATATATACGATATTATTATTTTTTCATTAAAATAATTTGAATAATTGACTATTCAATTTTACTTTTAGACATCTAATAACAAAATTCAAAAAAATTTTTATATAAAGTATAGTTTAACGGCAATTTTATTGTATCAACTTCTTAATTTAACAAAGAATTTGATTTTAATGAATTTTTTAAGTTATTGCAAAAATTTCTAATGTCATTATTTGTTTATACATTTAATAAATAATAAGTATATTAATAATTATATAGTAATAAATAATTGTAAGTAAAATGCAAAATTATTATTATAAATATAATAATTAGTTATCAATATTATTCCAGAAATAATTTCGATCACGTATCAAAAATCATAGAGTAATAATACTACTCATTACATAAATAATAATATTTTCTTAATTCTTAATGCATATCATTATACATATTTATCACATTAATGAATGTTGATCATATAAATTTTAAATTAAGATAGAATATAGGTTTTATAAATAATTACAAAATATGACGGCAGAAATATGATTTTTCTAAAAAGTGAATAAAATTACTAAAAATCCACATCTTGATAAAATTATAGAAAGACATCGACACTTAAAATTTATATAAAAATATACTATTTATGCTGGTTGTCTTTATTATTTCTAAAAATATAACAAGGTGGGAAAGTCTATTGTAAAAGTTCTTATTTTTTTTTCTATATATAGTATACATATATTTAATAACTCAAAAAAAAGTTCAATACTCTTTATGTTCCAAATTTCATTACTTATCACAAAATTTAAAACAAAATTTATGATTGCCTTACTTTTTATTTTTTCATATTCTAAATGAAATTTGAAAAATGAAGTGAATAAAGTACCAAGTAATTATAATTTTCTACCGAACGTACACTCTATTTGAGATAATGTGACCATTATTTATACCTGAACAAGTATATAAGGCCACAAAAAAAATTTATATACAATTGATACTAAATAAATAATAAAGGTAAGAATTAGATATACATAGTTCATTGATAATTAATTTTTAAAAAAAATTACATTTAAAAATATTCTCTCTTCACAGAAAGAGAAAAATTTCTTACAATTTGTAAAAAGATCTGAAACTCATTATTAATATATAGAATACCTATAATATAAATTTATAATAAAGAATAGGATATGGTTTTTCTTACTTGTAATGGACATTCGAGACGTGGATAAAATGATTCTACTAAACTAGACCAAATTTGGTTTTTTTCCTTTATCATAGGGCAAATATTTGAAAATGTCCATGTTTGAAAATACTCACAGTTTATTCCTTCAGGATTACATCGATTAAAAACCGCTGTGCCCTTAATAATCTTTTTAAATGTTATATTATTAATAAAGTAATAGTTATGCATTAAAATAAGGTACTAGTATGTAATATACATTTTTAAATGATATTTTATAAGTTAGTTATTAATTTATTATACATATTACGTTAGTATTATGCAAAATTGTTAAAATATAACTTAAGGAATTGACATTCAATTTATTAATAAAATATAATCAAATTGTGATTAAATGTCTTACTGTGTTGAATTGTTTTATAGAATTAATTGATAAATATCCATTAATATATTGCTGTTCTTTAATTTGGTCAATTGTATAATTTCCTGTTGCATTAGGATGAAATTTAACTTTGTGATATCGTACTGCATATGTCAATAATGAATTGTACTGAAAATAATAGTTAAGTTATAAATCATATTTACATGCAGAATTTAAATAATAATCTTACACCTAATTGCATTTAAATTACTATAATTATGATATTTTAATTCAAAATTTTGAATTTGTTTTATGTCCACAAACTGAATAAAAATTAAAAATTAAAAACAGAATATTATTATATATTACTCATTAATTTTTCGGCCGATTAAAAATAATTATTAAAATAACAATTATGATTAATTAAAGAATTTCACATTAAAAATATCATTAAACTTTCCCCTTTAAACTATATATCTCTTTTACTATTTAAACGAAATGTTTTTTTTTCTAATTATATTAAATTACATTGGTTGTAAATATTTACTTTTTATTTAGAATTTACAATTATTATTTAAAATATCTGTGACCTCTTGAAAGTATGTTTTAATTGTTTTCACGATTTCTATTAATTATGTATTTAAAAACTACACTAATTTTGAATTTAGTGGTATTTTAAAATATTTGAATAAAATTTAAATAATTTGTTTTCAACACCGATTCTTATTTATTTATAAATTTTTATAATATTATTTTAGTTTAAATATATTATTTATTGTAACAATATAAAAAAAAACCAACTGCAATCACGCTATTCAGGTATTGTTCAAAAAGAACACAAATTAAAATTGCTATTAATAATTTGCCATTTGTAGTCATTTTATTGATGTTAGATATTTATTGATATTAGATGGTGTATAGTGAATAATAAATTTCTGATCGTAAACTTTAATGTAACTTATACTTTTCAAAACTACCTATATTTTAATAAATCTATTTTGTACTAAATAAAAGTAGAATAGAATTTTTTATATAATTAATACCATTATACTTTATATTCTATATGGTTTGATTGAATATATATTTTGTATAGAATTATATACACATGTTATAATATATTACATTTCCGTGATAGATAATACTTTTTAATTGTATACGTATTTTTTTTTTGTATTACATTATTTTTATGTTGACTATGTAATTTCTTTGTTTGCCAGTTTTAAACATATATTATATTGTTTGATAATGAAAGATGTATTATTGACCCATAATTTTAATTAGTATTATTAAAGTGATTTGTTTATAATAAATTATATTATAATACATTTTATATTGTTAGTATTTATATTTACGAATGTAACAGTGGCTATTTTTTCTGATTTTCCTTAGTGCACATTTTCCATGGTGTACCTATTGGGGGAATCCTCACCCCCCACTCATGGCTCGTATACTGTATTGTGTGAAATGTGCATTGTTAATGTGGATAAGTGTTCAAAATTATAAAAAAAGATGAAGTTAAATTTCTTACCCCTCCCAATCCGAAAAACATTTTAAAACTATCTTTGCTCAGTAGCTTTTGGCTGTACCTTATTAGTTAATATGTTGTACTTATTATAAAAATACAAGTGCACACTTTTATTTTTGGTAGTGCACGTTTGTGTTTTCGTAATGCACATAGTGTGTTGTAGTACACACAAAAATAGCCACTGGAATGTAATATTATTGCATTCAAATCTTAACTATAATAAATTATGGAATTATAATTTCCCTGAGGATCGAATGGACGAAGGAATAAAGTGCGAAATCGACGTTTTCGTTTTTTTTTTAAATTTAAGAGCACAAAAATTATTATTATAATTAATAAATTAAATAAATTACATATAAAATAAATTAAATATTTTAATATATATAATATACCTACATCAATGATAATTGATAATTGATATAATTATAAGGTTTTTTAATAATGTACTATATACTATGTATTTATGTATCATGATTTTTTTTAAATTTTTGTCCTAACAAAAAAAAAAAAATATTTTCTATGCCTCTGAATACATTTAAAATCAGTTAACAGATTGAGTCATTGAGTGCCACGAAGAATTCCAGTAATTTTATTTTGAAACTATCGTCGGAATTCGGGGTAATCTTACCAATTTATAAAAATTATTTACCTAGGCTCTTTAATTTAAGCTATGAAGGATTCTCAGAATAACCACTATTAACAACAGTTTAATTTATTATTATAATATATTAATATATAATATGAACGCTACGCCAAGAAC
The DNA here is from genome assembly GCA_013282895.1 of Eriosoma lanigerum. Classification (NCBI taxonomy): domain Eukaryota; kingdom Metazoa; phylum Arthropoda; class Insecta; order Hemiptera; family Aphididae; genus Eriosoma; species Eriosoma lanigerum. The sequence continues at coordinate 23,368,031 of CM023359.1, forward strand.
TAATATAATTACAAAACCATATATTTTATAATTTCCATCAAGTATTGATGAAAAAAAATTTTGAGGTATGAATGTATGATTGTATGAACAAAAATAATAGATATTATGTCGATGTAGTTTCGATATATTGGTTAAAAATATCGATGCGATAATTTTCAATATATCGGACATGTATATCGATGAAACGATATAATCGATATAGTTTGTGCATTCCTACTCGTGTTCACCGTATATATACTATGAGTTTATAAATTATACAGGTTATACACATTTAACTTCATTATATTGTTTGAAATTCTAGATGGTATAATACTATAATATTCCAAATTATACCAAATACTATAAACGATAATTTAACGAATCGTTTATAGTATATGATTGTACTAAAGTATTAATTTTGTTTTTACTATTATTAAAGGAATTAAATATATTAAAAATAAGCTGAAACCTGACGGTTTTATCCTCATTTAAACCCCTGATTTTGGGGAGTCTAGATGTGTTTTTAGGGGGGCTTAGCACTCAGGCTACCCCCCCCCCCCTCCCCAAACCCATTCACCACCTATGGACAGCCATGTTCTAAAATAGTCCTCTCCAAAAACGACTTAGCATTGATTGACTCTAGTGTGAGCCCAATAATAATAGAAACTATTGACGACACGTAGTCGTCATAGGCACACGAAAAGTAAGTAGTATTATGATGCGAATGACGCCTACGTGTCATAATTGGTTTTTCTCAATAAAAAAAAAAACAAAAAAATTGAAAAAACCAATACATGATATAATTATTGTAAGGCAAAAAGAACCAATAGAGCAAAAAAAAAAAAAAAAAAAATACGCACTAAGGATCACCCTAGATCGCAGTCAATGTTTTAATATAATTCATATTCACTGAAATATTTCACAATTTTATATTTCATGAAATTATGAAACACTATTCATAACACAATCCTCAGTATGTTTCTACATTAACCATTATAAATACAAAGTGTACTCCATAAATTAAATAATTTATAACCAAAACCGCGAAATGTCTGTTCTATAAAAATTCCTTTTCTAAATATTATAATGTTCATAAACTATAGCGTATTTATTATTCATAATATTATAATTTGTAGACAGGAACAAATATAAATTATTCCATATTTATTTAATTAAAATAATTTTATTTATAAAATAACATATTTAATACTTATATAATATACGTCATCATTTAAAAGAGGTGCAATATATACAGAACGTTACAGTAACTACGTTACAGAGTTGTAAAAGGTTAAAATACAATATTTTGTTAGTTTCAAGTTTGGAAACCTTAATGTAGACTACTGGAGTTTAATTTTATTATAATAATACAATTTTCAACCCACGCAATTTGCGTATGCGCAATCGAAAGTTAAATGGGAACACATTTTTATTTATTTATTTATTTTTTGTATTTTTCTAATCATTTTTTATTCCGGTTTTTTAATTCAACGTCTTAAATTTGCCGAGTTTTAGGGATCTTAAAATCCCTATATTTTTTATATCATAATAAATGTAAATTTTCAATACTTTGAATTTTTGTGCGGAACATTGTATAATTATACTAAAACAAAGATTCAATTGACTACATAAAGGTTTCTGGGTATAAAACGATCAAAATATTGAAATTTTACATTTATCGAAACCAAGAAAATTCATATTTTAGCAATTATATTTAAAGCTTTAAAACCCTATAACTTGGTTAATCTTAGACGTAGAATTAAAAAACCCGAAAAAAATTAATTAGGAAAATACAAAAAAAATTAATATATATAACATTATTACCATTTAAATTTCGAAAATTGCATTGTGTATGCGCAAATTACGTGGGTGGAAAATGTTATAATAATACTAAAATAAAACTTTAGTAGGCTACATTAAGATTCTCATATTTGAAAACAACAAAGTATCGTATTTTGACCTTCTACAACTTTGTAACGTAGTTACTGAGACATCCTGTATACGAGTATTATAATAATATTTTATTAGAGTAGGTACTTAATAAAATGCTAAAGGATCTAAATATATTTAACAATGGTTATAATTTGTTAATGTAAAGAAGAACTGTAACTACGTGTTATTCTATATTATTAACGCAATGGTAACTCTTTTTCTATAACCAAATATTGAAATTTCTATGTTAAAACCTCCTAAATATTCATCTCCGGAATATAACTTTGCTGTGACTTTCCATTGATATTCTGTTGCATCGGTATACCATCGAATTATAGGATCAATATTAATAGATCCATTATTTATTCGATAATGTTTCTTAAACAAAAAATAAAAATGGATTGTTTAGTAAATTACAATATACAAATATATTATTATTATACATTATATAATATATATTATATATTATGCAGCTGTTATAATAATGTTGTTCATTTACAAATTCAAGAGCAAAAAAAACCTACAATAAAAATCTAAATTTTAGTGTATAAGCAAGAACATCATTCCAAAAGGTTACTTGGAATATAGCAAAGCACATAGATGTGTTTAAACTTCAGTGAATGAAGAATAAATATGATTTTTCTTACTTTTAATGGACATTCGAGACGTGGATAAAATGATTCTACTAAACTAGACCAAATTTGGTTTTTTTCCTTGATCACAGTGCAAATATTTGGAAATTTCCATGTTTGAAAATATTCGCAGTTTATTCCTTCAGGATTACATCGATTAAAAACCAACATGATCTTAAACATGTTTTTAAATGTTATTTTATAAATAAAGTAATAGTTATGCGCTAAAACATATATATATATATATTAATTTTTAAATGATATTTTTTATGTTGCCTAATTGTTATACATTAAAATTTACGTTACAATTATAACTGTACGAAACAATGCAATGTTGTTAAAATGTAAATTTAGGATTTTGTCACCGAAATTATAGTTATGCATTAAAACATACAAGTTGGTTTGGTATTAATTTTTAAACTTTACTCTTTGGGTTCATTATTATATTACTTTATTATTAAATATATTATAATAACTAACTAAAAACAATTTACGAATATAATAATATAATCAAACTGCTTACTTTGTCCATGGGTACATTAAAATTAATTGATACATATCCATTAATGAATTGCTGTTCTTTATTTTGATCAATTGTATAATTTCCAGTTATATTAGGAAAGAATTTAATTTTGTGATATCGTACCATGTATGTTAATATTGAATTGTACTGAAAATTATAATTTTGTTATGAGTCTTATGTCAATTATTACATGTCACATTTAGTAATTTTATTAAAAATAGTTAATACACACAATATTTTATTAAAATAAACATTAAAAGGTGCCTATTTTAGAAGATTAAAAAGAATAAATAAAAAACCAATCTTGATAAATTTTAGAATTTGACAAGAAAAAAAATAAAAATAAACGTTCTTATTTAAAATAGTTATTTTAAATTTGGTTAAAATATGGATATTGTTTTTACTATTTCAATAATGTATATTTTTTTTTAATTATATTAAATTAAATTGTAAATATATGTTTTCATGTATTCTCTCATTATTAATAAAAATATTTGAGACCCCCTGAAAGATATTTTTATGATCTTTACTAATCATGTATTAAAATAAGTGTCACGGTTGATTTTGAACAAACATCCTTCGTCCCTTCGGTCCTTAGAGAAAGGAGTGATTTATTATAATTAAGATTTGAGTGAATTGATATTTGCATTAGAGAATATGATTTCGAGCGAATCTCAATATAATACATTATATTATACTATATATACTATATATACTATATAATCCGCATGATTACTATTATTTATCAACTTCCGTAATTATTGTCGTTTTACCATAATATTTTACCATTTAAATTATGAACTGAACAAAAAACCAATAAGATGCAATTTGCTATCGAAATCGTACTCTATTCGTACTCATAGGACCATTTTTTTATACCTGAAAAAATGTTTTCAGACTAGTAAAAGCAAATAAAATATCATAGTATATAATTCAATTGAAGTCTATAAATTTTAAAAGCTCATAAAAATATTATTACTTCATAATATATATATTCACAAAATCGATTTTCAAATTTTTGTGGTTAGATTAATTAGTATATGATCATGCTTTTGTATAATTGTTAAATTGTTGAACCTTAAAATTGGAAATATTAAATATTATTGAATAAATTTATGGTCTATATTTAGTCAGAAGATATCCATATCCGTTACATTATTTTATTACACATAAAGACTAAATATATAAAAAAAATTTTTAAAAAAATTTCAAGTCCCTACGTTCAAAATATCATAAAAAATTGTAATTCTATTTCATTGAAATTGAGATCTCCATGTATTATTTTTCGACAGTTTACCTAGCCCAAAGAAAACTTTTGAGAAATATGAAAAAAGGAGCTTTAAATAAAGTACCAACTAAACACAATTTTCTACCGAAGGCGTACCTTATTCATGGTATTTGAACCTTTATTTCTGCATAAAAAAATATTTTCAGACACAAAAATAAAATATAAAAAAAAAAACATCATTGTAAAATCAATGGTCCATTACAATCCTGGCTTCGCTCAGATTCTAAAACTACACTTTAAATTTAAATTAAAAATGTTCTATTTTTAACACAATCTCTTCTTTATATTTAATTAATAATTATATTATTATAGTTTAATATAGTATTTATTAAATAACATAAAAAAACTAACTGCAGTCACGCTGTTCAAGTATTGACCAAAAGCAACACAAATTAAAGTTGCTATTAATATTTTGCCAATTGTAGTCATATTATTAACGATAATATAAAGTTATTAATGTGAAAAATAAATTTTTGAATGTTAACTATTATGCAACTACTTTTAAAATCTACCTATATTTTAATAAACCAATTTCATACTGAATAAAAATAGAATTTAATTTTGTATACATTTTATACCTTTATACAACTAATTTTATAAGGTTTTTTTACTAAAATATTGTATAGCATTATATACATTTCCGTAATAGATTATACATTTTTATTATATACTAATTTTATTTTAGTAATTAATTTTAATATTTGTGTGTGTAATTTTTCGGTTGGCTAGTTTTTCACTATCATTATATGACAATTTATAAATCATATTTGTAATTTATATTATTAAAGTGGTTCGTTAATAATTTGAGTAAAGATACCAATTCTTTTTTTTTTTACAATTTCAATAAAATAAAGGAATTAATTACTTACATTATAGGATAGATTTGCCTTGCATATAAATTAATAAAGTAATTAAATTTATTAGATACTTTTTTTTATGTTTTTTTATTTAAATTGTATGTAAAAACCTTGTGGGGATTTATTCAGTTCTTTTTACTACCAATTTGACATAAAAAAAAAGTAATCAGAACCGGAATCGATATATAATTTTAATAGAACCGATAATTATCGGTTTATTTGCTTAAGACCCACTGTTATTAAATTCGTTTTAAATAATTAAAACTTGGTCTATAAACTTATAGACGTATAATAGGAAAATCAATAAACCAATACCATTTTAATCGAAAATCATATAATGAATAAAAATTTAATAATAAACTATTTGTATGTTAACCAACTAATACAATAATATAACCGGGTATTCTGTATTTTGCAACACTAAAATTGTCAATTATGAAGCAAATTAATTAATAGATACACTATTGTAATATCCAGAATAGCCGGATAGTACTAAATTAGAATTATATTAAAATTGTAATAATATATTATAATATATTAACGTTGGATGTCTTGGTCACATTTAATATAGACTATTCTATATTAATAATTAAGTAATTGTAAACATCTGAAGTATTAGAAATTTATCATATTAGGATTATATATTATAACAATATCTAAACATTATAAAATCATCGATAAAAAAAAACACATTTTACTATAAATACAAATTAAATTACAGCAAAAAATGTTATTTACTTTATTATTAACGTTAATAAAGTTATATATTCAATAAAAACGTATACATTAAGATGGTCCTTAATTTCAACTTCTTATACAATCTGTATCATCATGCATTGGAATTTCAGCTTTTTCCAAAGAAAATCGAATACTCGTAAATTACTAGGCGTGAACTATCATGTAAATTTAGGTTTACTAACCGCATAATATAATAAAATAGAACGGATAAACAGTCCCTTTGGGAAGGCAATTAAGAACCAATTATTTAATTATTCAAAATTATTTTGATCCAATTATATAAATTGTCTATTGAGACATTTTGATTAATAAGTCTTGAAGTAATAATATATAAATTATAACTAAAAACAATCATTTTAAAATTATATACACATGAATAATTAAAAGAATAAATAACTAAAATATAATTTCTACTATTATATTAGTACAGGTACGTCAGGTACGTATTTGAGAGGGGTCGAATTAAACCCCCCTCACCCCAAAAACCTTTACTAAAGTCAAAATTTAATTCGATTTTCATATTATTATTATATAAAATATATGAATATTTAAAACAAAACAAAAATCACCCCTCCCATAAACACAAAAAAAAAAAAAAATAGTTAAGATATGTGTCTCTATTAATAATCTGTATAGTTCATAACTATAAATAACTTAAATTTTATTACCACTTACCTTTGTCTATTTTCTATAACAATATCGATAATTTAAACCAAAATATTAGGTAATATATGGATAAAAACATTGATATTATAATATCCTAATAGTATATTGAGCATGGTCCTAACTTAAGAAAATTAAAAAAAAATTGTATACCTATGATCAAGGATTACCCAAATATATTTTATATATATTTAGGTTTGCTCCTATATGTCGACAAATAATTAAGAATATTTAGTTATGCTAAATTTTCAAAATACGTTACTGGCGTTTGATGATCTCTAAAATAATCAAGTTTAAGAAGACTGGTTAGCTGAAATCGAAGATGTTGCTATAATACACCGTTTGCCAGACTTATGTAGAAGCGAAACACGAGTCCGCGTAATTACATTTTTATGGGTCGTCGAAAGAAAACTAATAAGGGTGCGGTGTGGAGATACGCAAAGCCGATCGTTTTTCGTCTTACAGCTGGACCTTTCTTAAATGGAATAGAGTGTAGTAAATATTGTAAATTTTGATATCCGCGTGAACCTATTGCACATAATCCAGGCATATATACAATCATTTATATCGATAATCATCTAGTTATAACTATATAATCTAAATCATAATGACGACGAATCATGTATATGTGCGATACGCGGAGTACACAATCGAAAATAATGATGTAATTAAATATAATTGGTATCGTCGTATTGCTGCGCGATCTATTTTCACCTTAGGGAACATTTTTATACGTCACATTACATGTTGAAATTATATGTAATATATATACTTTATATAAATTCTGTGTAATGAATTTCATAAAAAAAATATTTGTATAGTGTTTTATAGACATATGAATATTATAACATGATAATTTAGGACTGTACAATATATCTGAATAATAATATTTTATCAAAGCACTTACTAAAATAATAATAGATAGGTATATATAAAATAGTGGTTTTAAATTTGACTAATTAAAGAAACTATAACAACAGCTCATTGATTATTGATCATTGAGCTATTATTAATTATTATATTCCTATCCAAAACATTAATTCAAGTAATTCCTTAAAATATTAACATTCTTCAAATCATAGTCATCACCTGATAGGAAAAAAAGATCTTCATAAGAAATTAATGTTTATTAACTACGCATCACTGACTTCATTGTTTAATATGTAACTGTTGTGTAAATAGTTTTATTTATAAAGTAATAATAATACTAACGCCAATTTCACTAATCCTTATCACTTGTTTACTATTATTCTTCGTATGTGATTACACTGATTTGAGAAGGATCCTGTTGTAATAAAATTCAGAAGTGTACCATTTGGTTTTATAATATAATCTGTGCTATATTAACGTGTAAATCGATATTATAGTTTTAACGCTTTCTTCTATTTTTTCTATATTTTAATATTGATATTTCTAAGATGATACCACTAAATATACATTATCGGCATATGCATTTACTGTGACTTTCCAATGATACTCTGTTGCATCAGTATGCAATCGAATTATTGGATCAATAATCAATATTAATAAATGCATTTTGATATCGATAATTCTTCGGAATAGAAAATTATTAATTATTATTATTAATTTTTAATTTAATTAATTAATTTAAATATTTAATTTGTATCATTTAGTATATTAATGAAACAATTATTATAGTAGTATAATTTGCAGGTTTGATGTATTTTTTTATTTTACATAAAAAAATTAATATATTCTGTTAGATTCTGAGCGGAGCGAGGAATGCAGTGGTTTTACATTGATGTTTTTTTTTGTATCTGAAAACATTTTTTTGGGTTAAAGTAATGGTCCGATTACCACAAATAGGATATGCTTTCAGTAGCAAGTCATAGGTATTTTATAAAGCTCATTATTCGAATTTCTTAATAGTTTTTCCTCAGGAGAAGAAAGATTACCAAAAAATGATAAAAAAATGGTGTAGTTACGATTTCCATGATTTTTAATTGTTAGGCGTAGAGCATTGAACATTTTTTTGAGTTTTAACAATGGTAATGTACAAGTGTGGTATAATTTGGGAACAGATTTATTGATTTTTTGGATAAATTTAAAGTATGGTACTTTATTCCAAAAAAATTAAGATTACCTATAATTTTGGGTTTATTGGTTTAAAATGTTTATAGAAGCCTAATAATATACTATTTAATCTATTTACAAAATATTTTGAAAACCGTGACTGACAATTTTTATCATGAAATGATAACTCCTTGAATATTGATCGTAAGTATTTGAAATTTATTTTGCATATTTACATATGTAATTTACACTCGTGGTAAATTTTGCAATGGATTATCAGTATAATATATTGTATTGTATAGAGATTTGCTCAGAATTGTATTTTCTAATGCAATATCATTGCATTCAAATCTTAATAATTATAATGAACCACTAATTTCTCCCAGGACTGAAGGGACGAAAGAGGAACATCCTAAATTAACCTTCCCTTTTGTTTTATTTTGTCTTAAACATTTTTTTTTTCTGTTAAAAACAACAAAACTATAACTCTTATTTTATATTTTATATTTTTATATTAAATCATAATACCTATGGCAGACTACTAAAGATAATATATACTTATATAGATTATTACACTTCATACTATTAATTCAAATAAAAGTATCATAGTAATTATCAATTACTAATTTTGAACATATTTTATTAAATATTAATTAATATATCAATATTAGTATAAATAATATAATAATTATTTATTATTATTATAAATACCTAAAGCTATATATATCGTCTATTTGGGTAATAACTAATAAATACAAATGTAATTCTTATCTTATACTAAAATAGTTTAATATTAAAAAATATACAACAATTAATTTAACTATGTTGTGTTCAGTATTATAAATAAGAAATAAGCACACATATGTCATATTGGCTATTATATTTGAACTTATTGTCATATGCGAAATTTTTCTAAATACTTATTTTATGTGATACTATTTTTTTATACTTCACAACAATAAATATTGTTGTTTTAAACAATATAATTTTTACAAATGTATTATATTATATTTTCTATTCAATATGGTTTGTTTGACATTTGTTTTGTATATAATAGGTACAATATATATTTCCGTAATAGATAACATATTTGTATTGTAGGTAAATAAATATTTTATTGTAGTACGTTTTATTAAGCGTTCACTCTAAATTTTTGTTCGCAGATAATATTAAATACATATTCAACATATTGTGTTATGAAAAAGGATGTGCAATTGACATAGCAACAATTATTGTAATTATTATTATAAAAAAACCATATAGGATCATTTATAGCAAATAAGTACCCAGTAAATAAGTAAATATTACTTATAATATATGAGTTATAAATAAGTAATTAGTACCTATCTAACACAGTATTTTAAATTCTGAGCAAAGCGATGATATATATGAAGACATTTTTTCTGGTAGAAATAATGGTATGATTACCATGAATAAGGTACGCTTTCGGTAGAAAATTGCATCTATCTGGTACAAAATAAGAAAAGAAAAACTACCAATAAATGATGGAAAAACGGCAAAATTTACAAAAATCATAATCTTGTCGAAATTGATTTTAGATTTTTCATGATTGCTAATGAAATATTTTGAACGTAGATACCTACTTGAAATCTTTTTGAGTATTCTTACAGGTAACTTTTGAAACGGCTTATTAATAAAATTTATATATATAAAGTTTCACTCAGAATCGTATTTTCGAATGCAATATCTTTGCATTCAAATCTTAATCGATCTTCCCACTTTTTAATTATTGGTCTATCTTTATTTAAGATCTGATTTACTTATTTAAATTTGGTTAAAACATGTTGTAGGTTTGTTTCTAATTAAAGGTTTAGTACAGTAGTTGATATATAATAGCTCACATTTTATAAAACGTATTTCAATAAATCAAAACTTAGTTTTCTTGTATAATATTTTAATGAGCTCGACATCGTAATGATACAAAATCATATAACTAATTTGATTATAAATTTTTAATAAATTAGGTACCATGTTTATAAACTCTACATTTTATTCTGCTTCAATATATTTCAACCTGTAAATTTGTAGTCTGCATGACTGTCAATTGATTAGTATATATTATTTATTATATAAAATATCAATTATTATAATTAAATAATTTCAGTTATACAATGACATTAATATTTAATATTTAAATGTTATTATATTATATGATTATTTGAGGTCAATATATCTCTAAGATTTTGAGTATTATCCTATTTTATTTTTATAGAAAACAAAAAAATTCTTTATATTAATATAAGATATAACTATGATTTAAAGCGTTAAATGTGTGATAAATATTAATATGTTATAAAGGGTTATTTTTATTTTGTTATCAAATTATGAAGCAATGCCTTTTCAAATTTCAATTTTACTGATTTAGCAAAATTTATATACATTTACAGCTAATAAATTTTTACCGAAGTCAATATATTAGGGCCCTTATGCTAATATAACATAATATAAAATATTTTTTTACCATATTTAGTAAAATGTATTTAAAACTATAAATGTTGACTATCATGTACGGTTTCCAACTACAGTGGTGAATTGTGTGACTTTTTAATTAAATGTCCAGCTCTTTCATTAAATAATCATAATTTAAAAATTATATTTTTCTTCTTTTTAAATAAATACTTATATGTACATCGATAGGATTTTGAAATATTATAAATATGTACTTCAGTATAGTAAAATATATTTAAAATATAAATTAAATGACACCAAGAAAAAAACAATAATAATATTACTTTATGTATAAATGTGAATTTTATAAATGTATAATATAATTTATAATATTATATACTAAAAATGAAAATAATTATAAATAAAATGACAATAATATATTCTTAGTTTGTATAGTATAAACAATTATATTCCATAGGTGCTAGATTTTCAACTCGATCTTAATTTTTTTTCTATAACCAAATATTGAGTAATCTATTGCATAACCTCTTAAAAATACATCATCAGAATAACAATTTATGGTCACTTTCCATTGATAATCTGTCATTTCAGGATACCATCGAACTGCTGGATCGATATCAATAAATGCGTTTTTTAATCTATAATGCTCCTAAATACAAATGGTAATAATTTTATTGTATTATAAATTAAAAAAATATTAAAAATATAAAGCTATTGCTTTAGTAAGTATATAAAATTAATATATATTATCTAATTTAAATATAATTTACTAATATAATATACAGGAGCATGGGTTTATTTTTCCTACTGGGGAAACTAGATATAATTAGGTCCCACTTTCAACTTACAAAAAGCAAGTTAAAAGCAGGTTCTCGTATATAGGTACCATCATGTATACCTATAACATCAGCCAAGTTATTTAACAATATTTCTTACTAAGGACAAAACTATAAAATTACCATTTTTTCGAAATTCAAAACATTGATAGGGGCCCAGATCGTATAATATTTAAGAGGGTAAACTGGGATATTCTTGGTATCCTGGTGGGACAATACGCGCCTGATAATAAACTACATGTTCTTCATTTTATTTTCGTGTCTGATAAATTTGTAAGAATTAAACCCTTATTTACGTAGAAAAATTATACGTTGTACATTACTATTACCTATTAATTTAAATCATGATAGTGCGAATCATGATAATCAAGTGAATATTTCAGTTATAATTTTAATTTTAAATTAATATTTGTTTTATCAGGAGATTATTACCTTTTTATACATATGTGTATTTTTTTATTCTTTACTTAATATTATATTGTATATTATTAATAATATAATTTATATTAAAACCGATGATCTTATTATTTTTTCTTACTTGAAGTGGACATTCCAAACGTGGATGTATTGAATCTCTTATACTAGACCATAATTGTCCTTTTTGATTTAGTTGTGCACAGATATCAGTTAAACTCCATGTTTGGAAATATTCGCAATTAATTCCTTCTGAGTTACATCGATTAAAAATTACGATCACCTTGAAACAATTAGTTGGTACAGCCAATCAATTTAGTAATTATTAATAATTATTAATATATTTTATAATTATTAAGAACCTATAACTATATAAATTAATTTTGATATTAATTCATGTAATCGTAGGTATATTATTTAAAATAATAAATCAATTATTATAGTAATAAATGACTGAAATGAAATATTATTAATTACGTTATCTACCAAATATTCAAAATATTTAATGGATTACTTTGTTCATCGATTTTTTAAAATTTATTGTTATAAATCCGTTGACGTATTCGTTTCCTTTCTGTTGGTCGATTGTAAAATTTCCAGTCAGGTTCCCATAGAATCTAATGTTTTTATAGCGCACTGTATACGTTAATAATGGATTGTACTGAAAATTAAAGAACTAATGTTTAAACAGAATATGATGTAGAGTATAGCGTAGTTTGAAATTCGGTGGCTCTGAAGAGCCTGTATAATAACTCGAGGCTTAATTTTTTTTAAACCCGTGTTTATCGTAGAAATATTTAACATATATAATATTTATTTATAACATGTAATATCAGAAGAATTACATTTTCACCGTAGTCGTTAGGGTCCCCCCTAAAAATGTAAGGTTCAAAATTTTTATTAGAGAAACCTAACCTGTACTAATCTGTGCTATATTTTAAATTTTCTAACAAGTCAAATTTACGTCTATGAATTTCACAAAGTATTATATATTATTATTTAAAGTTATTAATAATAATATAAGTCAGATGGGCCCGTCCTAAATACCACTAAATCGCCACTGATAATATATCTATTTTACATTATTAATACATTAGAAAATTATTATAGATTTAATTTTAAAATATATCAAACATAAATAAAAAATTATGTGATATCGATTTGGTATAATGTATATTATATTATATTATATTATATTGCCTAGACATAGTTGACTAATGGTGTAATTAATAATTAAAAACAAAATAATACGTACAATAATAATACACGCACGGAAATAATATTTAATAATATACAAATATAATAACATGACGTCACACATACACACCATAAATTTATAAATTATTAATGTAGGTATAACTAGATACAACAGTTATTTTTTCATTAAAGAAATGTTAAAAAAACAATTTAAATAAACAATTACTACCAGTAATTAAAGTTAAACTATCTAAGGCATCCATAAATATTACTATTATAAATCAAAATTATTAATGTTAAAACAACTATTGTGAATAAAAACATTAAATTTTAAAATCAATATCCAAAATAATAATATTAATAAAAATAATTATTTACAGTAACATATTTTCTATAAAGTAGAAAATATTATAAATGTTATATTAATAATCGAGATGTGGAAGATAGTCCATAGAAGTTAAAGTAATAAAGACAATTATAGAATATATGTATTAGGTATAGATCATTGTCAAATCAATTACAAACACATAAATAGTTTCATTCTTTTTGAGCTGCATCCAGATAAAAGCCACATTGTGGGCAAGACACAATTCCTATATTGTTATAAATTAAAAACAAATTTTGTGAAATGTTTATTCAAAATTTGTCAATTTTTATGTTTCCAAAAAAATAGACAACATAATTTTGTTTCCACATCCGAGGCGATAAAGATAAAAAAAGAAGTTGAGAAACTTTTTTAGCAACAATATTTTTATTTAATTTTTTTGGGATTAAAAAATTAATAAATATAAATTTAAAATTTTGTTAATTATATAAATAGTATTAATGTTTTTATATGGGTGTAGTAAACTTAGTTAGGTATATTAACTTGGGTGTAATATATTTTTAAGCGAACAACCAAAGGTCAAACCGGATTTTGGGTCAATATACGAAAACAAATTTGTACTTAACTATTTGTCGTAAACATCCTTCAACCTACTTTTGATTTATTAATATAAATACTGTAGGTGTGTGTACTAAAAGATATGTAGATTTTATTTTAAAACTGTATTCTTTATGTAAAGACGTCTGAGCACGTTAAGTAATTGTAATTTCAGGTATAGATACAACAAGTATCTTTCTTTAAATTAAAATCCATGCAGTTGCATTGATTTGGTCACTTAGACGTATAGAATGTGTTACGAGTAGGTTCACTACACGGGGTATGTGTTATTGTAATTATGTTGCCATCATACCTATACTTTTATTCATGACTAAAATATGGAAAATAAATGTTTATTTAATCTGTTCGTTTAAATTTTTACAGAGTTTTGACAACATTGTAGCTTATCGACAACTAACAGGCATACCTATGATATTATGAATACAATAAATTATTCTAATTGCATACCTAAGTAGGTAAATCGTAAATATATATATTTTCCAATAATTTCTTTATTTGATTACTTTTTTCATTTTCAATTATGTGATATAATAAAATAGGGACAAAAATACAAAATATCGCATATAATTTGCAGTAGGCACTAATTAAAAAAAAAAAGTCGGGGAATACGACACCCACTTTCTCCCCGTAATCATGCCACTGTAGTTGACTAAATATCTAAATTTAATAATTTATTTATATTTTATTATTCATTAATTAATATCTCAACCATACATGTTTTAGATACAATATAAATTATAATAGTATTATCGAAACAAATAACTTAATATCTGAAAATGAAATATATTATTGTTCGTATAACATTATAATTATATAAGTACTAACTGATGTTACGTTTTTCATAAATCCTCCAACAACACAAATTAAAAAAAAACACTTTTATTACAAATTTTCTACTTGTAATCATATTAAAAATTTTAATATTGAAAGAAATACGTTTAAAAAACTGTCAACTTGTTAAAAAACCTAACCTATATATGTTTAATTTCCTTCAAACTATCATAACTCAAAAAATCTCTAAAAATTGAATGAACATAAAAAATAATTTTCGTACGTAATATTCATTTATATACTATAACAATTGTTTATCATATTTTTATTAATTAGTCTTAGACTTAGGCTATATATTTCATTTCCGAGAATAATACATAATAATATGTTAATTTTATTGTCATTTATATTTTAATATACAATCATTCATGACACAAGGCAAAATGTTCAACTAATTGTATTTGACAACAATGAACGTACCGATTGACTTATTAAATATTATTATATTTTCTATTATAATTATACAAAAATATTATAATATATGTAC
The DNA here is from genome assembly GCA_013282895.1 of Eriosoma lanigerum. Lineage (NCBI taxonomy): Eukaryota > Metazoa > Arthropoda > Insecta > Hemiptera > Aphididae > Eriosoma > Eriosoma lanigerum. The sequence continues at coordinate 23,383,815 of CM023359.1, forward strand.
ACTAAAATTTATATACTGTGAAATGCATTTATTTTATTTGTTATATATTATTTATGTTTCGTCCGATAATGAACATAGGTGATTTGGCCAATCTCAGATGTACGCGTAGTCAAAGGGTGGGAGGTAACCGCATAATTGTTGAGGTTAAGATGACCACAAGAACGGTGTGGCCGGTACTAGCCAGATAGCGAGTGCGGTATCTGTTCACCAGTTATGTGAAAGGGCTTATTCAACGCAGGGTCAAAAATCAGAGGTAAACGGGTCTGAAATGTTGAATGAGAAAAGAAAAACTACCAAAAAATGATGAAAATCATGCCAATTCTGAAGTCAGTCAAACACAATCATACGTGCTAAATAATGACATAAAATTTTTTTTTAAATTCGAAAAGGCTGGATCTAGGGACATGTACGTCAAGCGGTGGATGTTATTATTTAAATACACTTGACCATATATTGTCTTTTTTCTTTAATTTAAGGCAAATATCCGTTAATTTCCAATCGTGGGGAAATTCTCGCTGTTATTCCTTATTCCGGGTTACATCGTTTAAAGTTTATCATTAACCTTTTAAACATATATTAACATAATAATATTTTCTAAATTTAGATTCAAATTAAATATTAAATTACATTTTATTAAACAGTACGAACTATATTTTAATACTATAATAATTTATGGAGTGCGGAAGTTTTATCAAAAACATATTATGATCAAGTTGCTTATTTTTTTTTTCGATTCTTCGATAATAAAATATGATACACATAACCATTGACGTATTGATGATATTTATTTTGGTTAATTTTATCATTTCTAGCTATGTTAGAATATAATTTAAATTTGTGATATCTATTGCATTATATAGGTACATCAATAATGTATTGTAATGAATATAGGTAATAATAATTATACTAAGTACAAATATATATTATTTATTACCATATTTCGTTTAAATTAAAATTATTATCATCATTATATAATTACGGAACATACATTAATATATAATGAAATTTATTTTAGGTTTTATTAAATAAATACGATTTAAGTAAAGATTAAAAAATAATTGATAAAAAACAAATTTGAAATTTAATATTAATAAATGTGCAGGGCACGTATGAATTTTCCTAAAAATAATTTTGTGTTGTATGAATTATATCAAATATAACTATGATAATATATATATTAAATATTTTATAACAGGTATTATGGTTTAAATAGATGTATTTTAATAAAATTTAAAATATGTTTTCTTTTTATGATAAACTTATAGCAGTGTTACATTATTCAAGAATATTCTTACAAAATTTTTATTATTTTTTTTAACAAAAATAAACATTAATGTAGGTTAATAAGTTTTTTGTAGTAATTTTGCTGACGGATATTATATAATAGAATATTAAACTTTTCCGCAAATAATCAATTGTATAGTAAAATAGATAACTGCTGATTGACTAACAAAATATGTTTTTATATTAATATTTTTTATTCTACATTTGATTGCTGTATTTAGTAATTAGAAGTCACATATATTTATTTCCGTAATAGATAATATTTTTAAAAATCCGTTAGTATATTGGCCTGGATTGTATAGATAATAATTTTTTAGCCTGACAAATAAATCATTCAACTATTGTTCGACAACGAAGGACTTATTCATTATAATAATTATATTTTGTATTTAATAAGTTTATTGCAAAAACAATCGACTAATACAATTGTTAATTGTAAAAGAGTAAAGTTAAGTTGGAATGTCAATTGTGGACGTTCTTCTTTCATCCCTTCGGTCCTCGGAGAAATGAGTGGTTTATTATACTTAAGATTTGAATTCAATGGTATTAGATTAGAAAATACGATTCTGAGCGAAACTCAAAATATTACAATATGCTATACTGATAACCCATTCCAAAATTTTACCACGTGTGTAAATTATGAATGGAAATATTTAAAACAAATTTCAATTTCCTACGATCTAAACTTATTTAGTTATCAAGAAATAAAATAATGAAACCGTAATTTTGTAAATATTTTGTAAAAATTTTAAGTCGTATATGTCTAAAATTTTCAAACCAATAAAATAAAAACTGCAGGAAATATCAAACATTATTGAAAAATAAGGCAAAATTCTATACTTTGTCAGAAAATCAATCAATCATTTCTAAATTTTTTTTTGTAATGAAGTTTACCTAAGTAAATACTCAAAAAAATTTTCAAGACACTATGATTAAAACTCAATTATTTATCACGAAATTAAAAAATTTTAATTTTCAGAAACGTTATTTTGTCGATTTTCTGCCATTTTTTAGTAGTTTTTTTTCTCGCAATGAAAAGCTTTTAAGAATTTGGAAAAATGAGCTAAATAAAGTACCGACTAGATGCAATTTGCTACTGAAAACATACCCTATGTGGTAATCGGACTATTATTTCTACCCGAAAAAGTGTCTTCATACATAATGAAGAAATATCATAATATTCATTTCTACTAAAATTATTGAAATTTTAGAAGCTTATTTAATAAAGTTTTAACTTACGATTTTCGAAATATTTTGTAAAAATATTAAGTTGTATATGATTAGACTCTAATAAAATTTTCAAATCAAAAAACCAAAAATTACAGGAAATATTAAACATTTTTGGAAAAACGTTCAATATTCTATACTTGGTCAAATAATAAACCGATCCTTTCTAAAATTGTACCACACTTGTATATTACCTATGTTAATACTCAAAAAAATGTTCAAGTCCCTATGATCAAAACTCAATTAGTTATCACGAAATTAATAAATATAAAATAACAGAAACCGTAATTTTGCCGATTTTTCATCATTTTTTTGTAGTTTTCCTCTTACCACGGAAAACCTTTTGAGAAATTCGAAAAATGAGCTTAATAAAGTAAATTATTTTAAATGTAATGTGTAGGTAATAATATACAATATATTTAAAGAAAAAATAGAATATACCTATACTCATCATAAGACATTTTACATTTAAGAAAATTTAAATTTTATTGTAAAATAATACACAATAATAAATACACATAAAATTCAATTAATCAAATTTGTTTAAGATAGGTGATAGATAATTAAAATCGTTTGTATTTATATACCGCATTTAATAGATAATCATTTGACATTGGAATTGTTTTTGACAACAAATGATATTCAAATGAGTTATTAGTTATATTTTTATTTTTTTACTATTAAAAATACACAAATAAAATGTAGAATAATACACAACCTTCGTTGTTAATCAGTCATAGATAATAAATGAATGGATGGGACAACGCTATATCTCTCTCGCATGGAATCACAATCTTTTTTGAAGAAGAGAGAAAAACGTTTCTCTTTTTATTTATGGAGTCCTTTTTGAGGTAATTTCTAATTATTTATTTTAATAATTATTTATTTAATTAATTATTAATTATTATTTTTATTCAAAAAAATGCAGATTATTAACATTAAATAGTATTGTCTGTATTTAGTGACAAAAATGTTTTCGTAAAGTGAACATGGGGTTGGTTATCGATAAGGTATACGATTAAAATTATTAATGTTTTTAATAATATTATAAACTATATGAATTTATTAAAATAAATAATATACCATCACATTGATTGAATTTTTGGAAACAAATTGATTATCAAAATATGTGTATGGTACTTATAATATATTCGAATGTAATATTAAACGTTTATAAAACAAGGTGCTTTATTAATAATAGTATTAGAAAAATAACAATATAATTTTAAAGTTACTAATAATGTTATAATAAATACAATAAAATTTATCTGAGGTTTTTAAATTATATAATGTAAGAAAACTATAATTGTGGAATAATTTTATTTAATATCTTCATTCTTTTTCTATAACCAAATATTAATAAATCAGTGGTAACACCTCATAAATTTATATCGTCGAAATAAACATTAACTGTTACTTTCCATTGATGTTTTGTTGCTTTAGGATACCATCGAGTTATTGGATCAATATGAATAGTTGCATTTCATATTTGATAACTCCTCTGAATAAAAAAGTAATGTAAAAACGCAATTTTCAGTAAATTTTTATTTTTATATTTAAAGAAACTATTGTGTTTATATAATATTAATGTTTCAAATAAGACGTAATTGGAATCTAACTATTATTTAAATATATAATATTAGATGTTTTGTCAAATATCATTTTTTAATCAATTATTATTAAAAATGTATTTCTTTATCAAATAACTTACATACAGTCATACAAGTATGTTAACCATATATATATATATATATATATATTATATACGAGTATATATTGTAAATTTAATAATTATAATTAAAAACCAATTTTTATTTAAAGCAAGTCAAAACATGGGTTTACTAGTTAACGAGGAGAAGACAAAATACATGGTTATGTCAAGACAAGTAACCCCGAAGAGCAATCTCGAGATATACGGATATTCTTTCGAACAAGTAAAAGAATTTAAATATTTAATGGTGAACATCAATGAGAAAAATAACATGCATGATGAAATAAAGACCAGACTGATGATGACTAGCAAAAGCTATTACGCAATGAAAGAGATGTTCATATCAAAGTTACTGTCACGGCGAACAAAGAAAAGGTTATACATAACCTATTTGCGACCAATAGCGACGTATGTATGCGAGACGTGGGCCAGCATAAAGGGTGATGAGAAAAAGCTAGCCATCTTCGAAAAGATAATACAAAGGAGAATTTATGGTTCCGTGTTTAATGGAGACTTAGGAGTTTTCGAAAGAAGGAAAAATAAAGATTTACAAAGACTCTATAACAAATCGAATATTTGCAAATTTCTTAGTCACAAAAGACTACAATGGGCTGGAAACATATGGCGTGCAGAAGGATGTATTATAAGAAAAGTACTCGATGGAAAGCTGAATGGAAAAAGACCCATAGGAAGACAACGTCAAAGTTGGTTCGATATCGTGAAGAAAAACTAGACAAGAGTGAACCCTACGTATAACATCAATTTGGCAGTAGATAGGGATACAATGGAGAGGAATTGTAGAAGCAGCATTAGACCTTAATAGTCTGTTTCAAGCCTAAGAAGAAGTAAACCAATTTAAAAAAAAAAAAATTTTCCACTACACACACAAACACACACACACACACACATATAAAGTCCATCTAAAAGAGATAAAATTTTAACAAAAAAATTTTTTCATGATAATTTAAAATATTAAACTTAATTTTAACTTCATAATAGTCATATTTATTATATTATGGTAAATGTATTGGCTGCTTGAAAACCATAATAGATTTTAGTTAAATAAATTATTTTAAATTATTTGTTTTGATAAAGTAGATTTATTTTTATTTCATTATTACTATATGTATTATGTACAGGTTGTATCTTACCGTATATGTTCAATCAAAATTAATAACAAATATGATTATACTTGCTTCTAATGGGCATTTGAAAGGTGGATAAAATTATTTTAATACACTAGTCTACATTTTATTTTTCTCCTTTAATTTAATGCAAATACCCGTCAGTTTTCACGACTGGAAATACTCGCAATTTATTCCCTCCGGGTAACATCGCTGAAAATTCACCATCACCTTAAATCATAATAATAAATCAGGTCATTTTTAAGTTAGAATTTAGATTTTTAATATGATTATAATATAACATTATTATTACAAAAAATGTAATATTGTAATATTATTATTAAATAATTACTTGATGTTTCAAATCCACATAATAAATAATAAATTTACCTAATGTGATTAAACTGCTTACTTTGTTTATTGATTCTTTAAAATTAAATGTCACATATCCATTGACATATTGGTATTCTTTATTCTGGTTGATTGTATAATTTAAAATTATGTTATGATGGAATGCAATTTTCTGAAAACACACTATATACGTCAATAATGCATTGTACTGAAAATTATAATAATGTTACAAACTGTATTAACAGGAATAATTATAGAAGTTTTAAATCATTTTTAATAAATTCAAATTAAGATAAGAAAATAGATTTTATTTATAATCATTTTTCGTAAAGGTTTTTCAGGATGTATTGTATGTATATACATTATATTAATAAAATTTAAAATATAAAATTCAAAAATGTTTTAAAATTTATTTAACTTTAATTCATAAATGTATTCCAGTTAATTTTTATTTTACAACTTATATGTATAAGTGTCTTAAATATTTTAATTATGATAATACAATAGTTAAAAAATAATATTTATTGTAATATTATACTAACTGTTTTCACATTTTTTTTTTTTTAAATTCTTCAACAACAAGCAAAATAAACATTAATAACATCATTTTTTGTATTGCAGTCATATTATTAATGTTAATAAAAAATGATACACATATAACACATCTTTAAACTTTTCACAATTAATCAGATGTGTAGTCAAGTCAGTTAATGATGATGGAATAAATATTTCGATATATTATTTATTTTATATTTTTCAATTTTAATATCATTAACTAATTAGTTATCTATACGTATTTATTGGTTGGGATCTTTATATATTTCCGTAATAGATAATATTTTAAGACCCATTAGTATACTACATATGAATATACTAAAATATAATACCTAAATACAATCATTATTAAGGACACAAAAGAAATAATTCAATACCTATATTGTGTTGAGAACAAAGGATCTTAAAATTACTTATTTATTATTATTAATAAACAAATGTATTGTATAAACTATATAATAATACAACACCTTCATTGTTATTATGTATTTGTATATGTGTAAAATATGTTTTGGATTTAGTACCTACTTTAGTAATCACATCAATTTGCTTGAAATTTGTTCTATAAATTGAAAAAAAAGTTTTTAAACAACATTTTCATGATTAGAGATATTAAAATTGTCCAGAAAAAATTTAACTTATATCTTAAAATTTTTGATAAAATGTTAAATATTAATTATTTGCAATTTTGGGTTGAACGGTTTGAACACTGTTTTGAATAAAAATGAATAATCATACTTCTACTTAACCTATTTACAAAATAATTTATAAATCGACAGTTACAATTTTTTTTATATTCTAAAGTTAGAAAACTTAGTAGATATCGGATCAATTACGTGTTATTATACGTAGGTACTCGTAATTATACTAATCGTTATCGCTCTTGTATAAGTACTTATATGAAGTTCAGAATCTCCATAATGTTTTATAGATTTATAGTTTTATAATATTTTATGAATTTTTGATTCCTTGTGAAAATTTAATTTTTAATATCATATTATAAAATTTACAGTCTCTAGTTATAATGATAAAAAAGTGGGAATGTCGATTTTAGGCGTTCCTTATTCGTCCTTTCAGTCTTTGAAAAAATTAATGGTTTATTATAATTAAGATTTGAATGCAATAATATTGCATTAGAAAATACGATTCTGAGCGAAACTCAATATATTACAATACACTATACTAATAATTCATTCCAAAATTTTACCTCACTTGTACACTATCTATATTAATACTCAAAAAAATTTTCAAGTCCTTAAAAAATTCAAAACTCAATTAGTTATTACGAATTAAACAAATTTAAAATAACGGAAACCGTAATTATGCCGATTTTCCACCATATTTTGGTAGTTTTTTCCCTCCCAAGGAAAAACTTTTGAAAAATTCGAAAAATGAATTAAATAAAGTACCAATTAGACACGATTTGCTACCGAAAGCATACCCTACTTGTGGTAATCGGATCATTATTTCTACCCGAAAAGTGTCTTCATACATAAAATAAAAAAAAAACATCTTTGTAAAACCAATACATTCTTTGCTTCACTCAGAATCTAAAATGACACTTTAAAAACTATACTATTTTATTATATTTTCGTACACAATTATATAATATACTATATATCAAATAATTATTTTACTTATAATAAATTTGAATGTTATATAGAACGATTATAGAGGAAGTCATCTGATGCATAAGTGGCACATTAAAGAGGAACCGAGATATGACTGTGAAGCGGAGGCACAGACAATGTACCATATAATTAAGGAATGCGAAAATAGGAGGTTTACTGGAACTCTCGAAGACCTACATTCAGCGTAGGATGAGACAGTACAATGGCTGAATAAACTGGACGTGGATATTTAACAATATTGACGAAAGAAAAATTAGCTAGTGATACATTGTTATCTATAATTTAAAACTTGATTTTATTTTGAAACTATTTGTTTAATTTAATTAATTTCTAATTCTGTATTTATTTATATTCATGTTACATTGTATTTGTACTCTTTATGGTCATACGAAAATAAAACAAATAATAGAGAGAGGTGCTAAATATTGAGTATTATAGAAATAATAATGTCTTATGATACCTACTAATAACATTATAATAAATACAATAAAATTTAGCTATGATTTTTAATTGATATAATATAAGAAAACTATAGTTGTGGAATAATTTTATCTGATATTAGATTCTGAGCGAAAAGAAGAATGTATTAGTTTTACAAAGTTTTTTTTTTATATATTACGACACTTTTACGGGTAGAAATAATGGTCCGATTACTACAAGTAGGGTATGCTTTAGGTAGTATATCACGTCTAGTTGGTACTTTATTTAGCTCATTTTTCGAATTTCTCAAAGTAGTTTCTCGTGTAGTTAGGAATTTGTAAATTTATAAATTTAAGTACATATTGGTTAATTGTTTGACTATTTATAAATCTTTGAAATTTTTTCCAAAAGTTTTTAATTTTACCGACAATTTTGGGTTTAACAGTTTAAAATTTGTATGATGCCTACTCATATAATACTTAATCAATTTATAAAATATTTTGAAAATTGTGAGTCACAATTATTTTTAAGCTTGAATTTAACTAAATTTAAATATTTTTAGCATAATTAAATATTATAAATTTTTTTTTTTATGTCTGAAGGCACTTTTTTGGGTAAAAATAATGGTCTGATTTGCACAAAGGTATGCTTTTGGTTGCAAATTGCATCTTCTTGGTACTTTATTTGGCTCATTTTTCGAATTTCCTTTTTTTTTTTTTTTAAGTAAGAAAAACTACCAAAAGTGTCAACGACTGTTTATTCCTTCCGGGTTACAATGATGTATAATTAGTAATTACCATTGTTTTACAAACATTAAAATAAATAAAGTCATTTATAAGTTTAAATTTAAATCTTTAAGATGATTTTAATATTACATTATTATATTTAATTTAAAACAAAGCAATATTGTAATATTGTAGTTAAGATTATCGATGTTTTAAAGACAAATAATACATTTATATCTGATAAGATCAAACTTCATATTATTTTGTTTCTCGATTCTTTAAAATTATATCTTACATACCATTAGCGTATTGATATTCTTTATTTTGGTTAATTGTACAATTTTTAATTACGTTAGGATAAAATGTAAATTTTACATTCTGATCTAAGCGACGAATTTATTGTTTTTACAAAGATTTTTATTAGCGTCTATGTGAGGTGAGAAATAAGATAGATTTGGGTTTAAGAGAGCCTGTTGATGTTCGAAAGAATCCGGTGGGTCCATCTTCCTTTTTTGGAACAGTCCCATCTACATTGTATTTACAAGCTGCTATCTTCCCTTCCTTACGAATGGAAGGAACCTGTGCCTTTCTGTTAGTATCCTTATTAGTTTATTGCTAAACTTAAATAATTTTGTATAATTAATTCATTAATATTCCTACTTTCAAATGTACAGTTTTTATAAAAACTAAGAAGAATAATTCTTTATATTAATATTATTTTTTTTTTTTATGTCAAATAAAAATGTTTGCGATATTTTATAAATTAGATGAATAAAGTACCAATTAGAGTGACAAAATCATCTACCGAAAACATACCCTATTTATTGTAGTAGTCAGGTGTATTCTGCTCGAAAAAAGTGTTTTCATACATAAAAAAGCTCACATCATTATAAAACTAATATATTTATTTATTTCCCTTAAAATTGGAAATGTACATTTATTTTTATTGTATACTTATTAGACTTATTGAAATGAATAAATACAATAATAAGTTATATTATTTAAAGTTATTTACAGTATTTTGCAATTTTTACTTGAACGAACAATTGATATCAAAAATATCATAACTGAACCCTACAATAAAATATACTTGAATACTTACTATGTATTTTTAAGTTTTTTTTTTTTATCATTTATAGTTGTCTTTATTTGGAATTATCACAATTATTTTAATTATCTAATGTATTATGGTGGACCACCTGTTAAATATTAGGTATCTATATATTATTTATGAGTATTTTTTTCCTGCACCGTACTTATTATGTTATAAACATGTGCTGAATTTATTCAGAAGAATTTAAAAATGTCTGTATTAAAACATTTTCTTTATATAAAAAAACCCGTTAAAACTGTAAATAATATTTAAAAATATGTAGAATATTAGAGTTGTAGTTGTAATATTGACTTGTTCCTTTTTCTGTAACCAAATATTGATACTTCCATGGTATAAGACCCGATTAAAATAGTATTGGCATAAAACTTTTGTGTTACTTTCCATTGATGTTCTGTTGCATCAGGATACAATCGAATTATTGGATCAATATCAACGGTTCCATTTCGTAATCGATAATTCCTCTGGAAAACGTATTTTTCGGTAAATTAATATTTTAAATTATTAAAGTATAGTTATATATGTTCTAGTAAGTATTTTATATAGTTTTTTATTTTTTATTTTGAAATACGTATGCATACAAATATTTTTAAAGCTTGTCAATAGTAAATAACATAATTATTTTTATTAGAGTATATATAGTTATAATTTATAAATATGAATATATAATTTTATTATTAGAATTTTTTTATAATTTTAATAAAATAAAAATTGAACATTATTATTATTATTTTTAATCGTGTATATTCTGTAGTACTATATTTGATTATAATATCAGGGAACGATTTTATTTTAAATAAAAACGAAATACTTATTTTATTTAAGTATAAAATAAAATTTATTTTGAACTTTCTCCGATTTAAAAGTAAGCTATGATGGTCATATGATATTTTTATTTTCCAAATGAACTTTTTATTAAATACATAATAATAAGTTCATCAAATAGGTGTTATGTTCTCTTCAACATTGTTTCTTACAGAATTTTGAATTTTAAATATATTCCCATTACGAGTATGTTAATTATATATAATACTTACAATTAATAACTATTAATTCAAGATTATATAATTTTTTTTTTTTTTTGTAAGCCAATTCATGACTTAACTGTATAAAATTAGTCAGCCACTTAAAGGGTTTGAACGAAAACAATAAAATTAATTCTATAAATATAATTAAAATACTATTTCAATTTTATTGATTTTCTTACTTTAAATGGACAAACCATAGGAGGATCAAATGCACCATACCAACTGGACCATATTTGTTTCTTTTCATTTAATTTCTGGCAAATATCTGTTAATACCCATGATTGAAAATATTCGCAGTTAATACCTTCTGAATCACATCGTTCAAAAATAACAGATACCTAAAAATATAATTTATTTTTAAAATTTATCACGTAGAAATGAACAACCGTATCATATTGTTATTAATAACAATCATAATAATTGTTGATAATTATTTCATAACTATATTATCTATACATTAACATGAGTTGCTATCTATTTATAATATTATTTTTATAAGGAAAATATATTTGTTCATGTTAAATAATAATTGAATAAATTGTCGAAACTAAACAAAATGCATTAAATTATCAATTTACTTTGTTTATAATTTCTTTCGAATGTATTGTAATGTATCCATTAATAAATTGATTTACATTATATTGGTCAATCGTGTAATTTCCTGTTATGTTTGGATTTATTATAAATTTTTTAAAACGTATTGTATACGACAACAATGGATTGAACTAAAAATTATAAACAAATTATTATTATTGCAACATGAATAATAGTATAATAAATAATATACATTTGTCAAAATGAATAGGGCAATAACAATTAGATTTATTTTTTAAATTATTATTTCCAACAATATAATAATTTGTATTTATAAATGGTTCATTTTGAGAGTTATACATAGATTAATGATCAATATCAATGTAAAAAAATAATTACTTCAAAACACGATCATACTACTTCTATGATTTTTTTTTAAGCAAAATTTGTATACAAAAAAATTAATATTTAACCGTATAAATGTGTTAAGTTATAAGTTTGACAATAAATTGTTTTTAAAGGCTGTTAAACACTTTTCAAATGAAAACGATACGCGTTAAAACGATGAAAATGTTTAGGTTTTTTTATTATTTATATTGTAAATAATTAGTAATCGCCTTCGTCCGATCGCTTAAAATTAATGAACCGTCGCGTTATTTTCCGTAGTATAAACATAGTTATTCTTTCTGGGCTGTTAAATTTAAGTTATATAAGGTAACGTTTTTGAAAATTCGTGCGCGTAACAACCTAAAATTTTAAACATAATAGAAAATAAATACGTCATTCAATAATGTTCAAAATAATAAAAATAAAATATATTTATTATGTTTATTTTATCACTAAATTTATTTCTTTGTAATTAATTGAATAATACATATTTAAGTGTTTTGTGTTTGGATATATACTAACTGACATCACATTTTCCATAAATTGTATCACAAAAAAAACAACAGTTAAACATAATATTTGCATATTTAATCAAATTATTTTATAATAAAAATTGTTTTTAAATTGTTATTATTAATACATATATTGGAGACAAATAAATACTTTTATATTTTATCTAAAACATAAAATTGGTTAGAAAATCTGTGATAAACTAAAAGCGTAAGAATCAAAACGAATATAATAGTTAATGTTTTATGCATATTATTTTATAGAAATTATTTTTTTAATATTTTATAACTGATAATATAATAAATATCCGTAATAGATAAATCTTTATTATACCATACAAATGTTTTAATATGTTACTAGAATTATATACTTTGTCCATGCGTAAAAAAAATCATGAAATTGTGTTACAATGAAGGTCGTTAAACTGAACATTATTATTTTTTTGCTTTATTAATCAATACAAATATTTTATAATATATATTATAATAATTATTATTATTATTTTGTAAGTATTTTATAAAACTATAGATAGTAGTAAACTATTATATTGATGAATGGTTATCAAAAATATATTTTATTTTGAATAAATTGATAAATTTCTTATTATGAAATTATAATATATTTAGATAAATATATACCTTTATAATGCCTATGATGGAGATAAATAGTCGTTTTATAATATTTTTTCTTACTATTGTTAACGTAAAAATATATTAACCTATTGAACTAAAATCGAAAATTGGAATTCATAATTTATTAATGAATTACATTAAATAAAAAGTTTAAACTGTTTTTGACAAAAGAAATATAAATTTATATTAAAATAATACAATTTTAGCAAAGTTATACAACTAAACCAGTATTTTTTATAGTAATAGTGGAAGGGAAAATACATATAAAAAATTATATAAACATTTATAAAAAAAAGATTAAAATTAAGAAAAAAATTTGGCATCAGAAAAAAAATTACCCTTATAATCAAATTGTTACAATTTTTTTGGAGAATTAGTTCATATAAAATGTACTAACTTCTATATATAACGTTTTGTAATAAATTAAATATAAGTATCCGTATGATTAATCGGATAAATATTTCTTAAATTAATTTAACTATCAGCTATAACTAAAAAAGTATAAACTTATAAATTAATATTGGGTAAATTTTTTATCGTATTTTGTGCGAATCATCAATTTATCATGCAAATATTTAGACATAAATAAGTATAAATAAATCACAAGTTTCTCGAATATAATTGAGAATTTTGTTACATTTTTATACGTTTATTTAGTATAGGTTTATACATAATTATATGTTTAATATTACAAATTTTTCACTTTAGATTTATACTTGAACTAATAACCATTGTCTTAATCTATCGATTAAATCAGGTTTTTAATCCATTAAATTTAATATATAGTTTTATTCCTTGCATATTTATTACAAAATTGTAAAACATAATGACGAATATTTATTTGTAATCTTAATACACCGATAGATTATTTAATTTATCTTCCTTAAAATTGTAATTATTTTATAAGTTATTAATTAATATAATTTAATGGTTACTTAAATAAAATTACAAATAAATAATCATTAACGTTCACATATCAATTTTATGAATTAATTTGCAATAACGGGCTTAATTAAATTCATAATATCTATATAGAGTTCAATTATATTGAAAATAATAAGATTTCATTTCATTTTTGGTTTATAATTTCTTTTTTTATAACCAAATATTGATATAACTATGCCGATATATTGATAGCCGCCGATTAATATTTTACCGTCGTAAAATTTTGTGTCATTTTCATTAATAGTTTATAACATCAGAGTACTATTTTATTGCTTGATTTGTGATTATAGTTTTATTTTCAACTTGATCTATCTATTCTTATCTGGGAAAAAAAATATTATTTATTTAGTTTTATAAATACAATAATCTAATTACTATTAGCCAACAAATAATATTTAAATATTGATATTGATTTAAACTTCCAATATCAATATCAGAATATGTTTTAATAACATTATTATATAATTTAAATAATAGTATAAAATATTTGTGTGTTTCAAGCGTATGAAATTAGCTTCCTTATATTATTATTTAATATAGATACACACTTAAAATCTGCAGTGTCAAAACTTGCAACTGCAATTTGTTTGAAAAATATATCAAATTTCTTAAAAGTTTTTCCTTGGGAGAAGAAAAACTACCAAAAAATGGCGGAAAATTGGCAAAATTACGATTTCTGTTATTTAAAATGTTTAAATTTCATGATTATTAATTGAGTTTTGATCGTTGGGACATGAAAATTTTTTTGAGTATTAACATAGGTAGTATACAAGTGAGGTAAAATGTTGGAATGAATTATTAGTTTATTGTAATATATTGAATTTCTCTAAGAATCGTATTTCTAATGCAATATCATTGCATTCAAATCTTAGGTATAATAAACCATAACTTCTCCGAGGACCAAAGGGACGAAGGGGAAACGTCCACAATCGACATTCCAACTTTTTTTATTAAAATTAGTGTTATAATGTGATAATATAGTCTATAGCAATAAATCTAATTTTAACAATCATTAAAGTTTGTTAAATTCTATTAAACATATTATTATTACTCTCAATAAAATAATAGTTATAATAATAATTTATATTATATGTATATGTTATTGCAATGTTGTATTATACATACAGGCTACGTTGTTTCTATAAATTTTCCAATGACATAAATTAAGAATAACTTTAACAGTACCTACCATATTTAATGTAATTTAGTAATACAAGTACATTTTGGTTTTAAAAATAATTTTAATATCAACAATCAACCTATGACTAAAAATAACGATCAGTTACAAGTGTTTTTAAACTTTGTCGTA
Source organism: Eriosoma lanigerum (assembly GCA_013282895.1). Taxonomy (NCBI): domain Eukaryota; kingdom Metazoa; phylum Arthropoda; class Insecta; order Hemiptera; family Aphididae; genus Eriosoma; species Eriosoma lanigerum. The sequence goes on from CM023359.1 coordinate 23,399,299, forward strand.
ACATTTGGTAGAAAATGTACGATTATCCCACGAAATAAAGCGTATATTGTATGGCAATTGAAAGTCGTATTCATATATAGTTATTATGTAGATTATATTTATATTGTCTGTTCTACGTATATAAAATAATTGACGGAAATCCATTTGGAGAAAAAAAAATTCCATTTTTAACATCTGATATGAGAGATTGATAAATTCGTAGTCAAATTATCGATTATGTGTGTTAAAATTCATTCGTCTGTTGTTAGATTGTAGTTGGTTCATTTCTTTTTCAATATGTGCATATATTTCAATTATGTATAAAGTATAATAACTGTTATCATTTTTATCAGTTACCATAATATTTTTATTGTAATACAAAAACTTACAATATTTGAATAGCAACAAGATTATAATGATACCTACCATGGTTACTTTGAGTAAAATACAATTTCTCACGCATATTTATACACAAGTAAGATAGAGTTCCATGAAAAGTAAAAATGAGAAAACATGAGAAGTTTTTAGAGTCGATATTGAGGAAAAAAGATCTATTAAGAAAGTATATTAAAGTAATAAAAGATATGTATGAAGAGACAAGAACAATGTTAAAGTGTGTGTGTGAAGAAATGGAAAAGTATAATAAGATTGTGTAAGATTTGATGTGTGCTAAGATTCAACTTTGAGCCCTTACCTGTTCTCTTTGCTAATATAGAAGTAATAACAAAAGATATACGGAGTGAAGCCGATGCTTGATATTTAAACATGATCTAATACTAGTTAGAGAGAGTTCAAAAGAAGTAAATGAGGGGCTTGAACAGTAAATAGTAATGTTTAAGGGGATAATACTAAAAATTAGTAGGAAGTAAAATTGGGAGTCTAATTCTTTTTAAAAGATAGTATAAGGTGAGATATAGATAAAGAAATAAGAAGAATCTTGTTTACCGAATGATGATGCATTATAATATTACATAAATTTATAAATTTAAATGTTTTAATCATTTTATGATGTATCTTTAATGTAGTCAAGTAATTAATATTTCTATGTAATGTCAAAAACTATTATTATGTCCCTATTCATAATAAATTAAAGAAGATTTATATGTCCTGTATCCTATTTTATATAACATAAAATATAAGTAAATCTCATAGGCGCATATAGATCAAAATTTAAATTTTATTGTAATAAAAAACTAGGCTTACTGATTTTCAACATATTTTTAAGCACAAAAAGGATACATTATAAAACTTGTATCAAATGTTCAAAATTATGTATTTACATTTAAAATTTTTAAAACCTATTTAACCATTTTCTTTTATTTGGTAGTAATTGTATTAAATTTAAAATTTTTAAAAAACAACATTGTAAATTATCAAAGATCTATATTTAGACTTAAATTAATTATATAAGTGTAAATTTTATGAAGTATTTTACTAAAATATTTAATTAACACAACTTTTTCAATAATTGTCTCAAAATAACAAAAATAAGTTCATTAAAAATTAATTTCCGTTATTTTACTTTTTTTCTCGAGTATTATATAATTTTCAGTACGAAAACTGTTGAAAAATTCAAAAAATGAGCTGAGTAAAGTGCCAACTAAAACTAGATATAATTTTTTAAATTGGAAACGTAACCTACATAATTTTATTTGATCATTATATTTATAACCATATTTATTCGCTTCGTAAAGAATTTAGAATATAATATAAATTATAAATATGTTTAAATTAGTAGAGAATAATTGAAAATCTGAAAATTCAAATTATTGAGTATGGCTAATCAAATTAGAATCAATCTTAAAAACCAATAGAACGTATTTTTTTAATAAAAAATCTGAATTTTGAAATATAATACAACTATACAAGTTAGACATTTAGAACTATATTTCGTTTAATATAATATATTATTATATTGATTTATACAACTATTTTTAAAATAAATTATATTTTATACTTTGTATTATCGTCAGATAACTCTAATAATTGATTTGTAAAACTAATATATTTTACTTTTTAAAATTACGTTGTACATGTTCATTTTATTTACCATAAAATAATATTCATAATTAAATTATGTATTAATTTATATTTGCAGGTACTTACATATATATATTTTTTTATGAACTTACTGATAACAAAGTAAAAAAAATTTACTATAACTATTTTTACCATAATTATGCAGTACGAATTCATATTTGTTTTAAGAATTTTTTCAGTTATTGGCTAATGGTGGAAAAATTAGTGAACTGCAATTGCAAGTGCTTTCCACTTTATTACAACTTTTATGTCCAAATCGTATAATTTTCACACAAAATAAAACATAAATTGTGTGACAATTGAAGGTCGTACTCATATAATGTAGTCATTACGCAGATAAATGTATTGTTCTATAAATAAAAATTAATGTTATCAAGACAATGATATCAATTTCGTAGTAAATAATATTTTATTAATAACAACGGACATGAGATTTGATTGATAACTTCGTGATTTTTTTTTTTTTTTATTGTACTCTATTATGTAATAATTTTATACTATTTATTTATAACTATATTATACAATAATTGTATTGTATTCAACACTGACAACACTTAAATATTTGTTACCAACACAATGATAATGGGGCTCCAATTTTTTATACACAGTGCGTCTCCAATTTTATTTCCTGAAAATTAACCAATCATGCTAAGAATCATTGTTTTGTATGAAAAATAATATATATTTTTAGTCAATTTTACGAATAAAAACATTTCTTTACGTTATTTCAATGATTGTTGATCACACACAGTACACAGCATATTTATTGAAAATAATACTTACACTAACAATTTAATTTAATAATTTTATGATTCCAAATTTATGCTCACATAATTTATATCAATTTTGTACTTATCTATTAATGTTGGAGTTACATAGTATTATATGGAACTATATAAAAAAGTTCTATGATAATTAAAAAGTGTAGAGAAATTTTGTTCGATTTGTTTGGCTTACAGTTGATCAACGAAGATAACGGCATTTCAATCATTTCTACGACCACATTTTCAAAAGATTGTCTATGAATTTGCTATGATGATGCATGATATGACATGATATGATGGTATGTGATCTTCAAAATGCAAGCGGTAGTTATCAGGTTTGACCAAAACTATACAGTTATACGATGATTTCAATTGATTTATGAAAAACAATGATTTGCACAAAATTAACAGGTAGATATTGTTTAAAATTACAACTTACTACTTATTATTCGTAAAACAATTATCTTTTTTCCAGATATCTGGCAGTATTTTTATAGTCACGTTTTATTATTATAATATGAATTTTTATATTTTTTATTTTATCTAAATATATTTTAAATGATTTTTTTCCTTTTTACGACTTTATGCCTCACATATATTGTACATATACATAAATAATTTCACCTCTTTTAAAAAAATATCTCCTTGCCCACTATATAGGTAATACTTTTACGAGCATTTAAAAAACCTATTTTATAAACACATCATTATTAGTATTATATAATAATATAATAATCCTTCCATAGAAATAAATCATGTGTAGGGCTATAAATATTACGTTTCTCATTAAGTATACAGTAGTAAGTCCAATAGGATAACTATAATATAAAATACAATTCTAATAAATTAACAATCAATCATTTTGTTTATATATTTTATATACATAGTATTTACAATTATTACATTCCAATTATTAATCGCATTAAGTATTGGAGTAAAGATTATAAATTCTAAATAAACAGTTGTGTAATTTTAAAACTTATAATATTAATAAAAAATTAATAATTAAAATTTTAGAAACTATTGAAGGATTTATACACCTACGGATAGGAGCTTTTGGTGCGAAAAGAAGACTTTTAGTTGATCGTGGCAATTGCCCCCCCCCCCCCCGTTACCTTGGATCCGCTCCTGAATTAATCTAACCTAACCAATATGATACAAAATATTGATTTAGAAAATACGAGATTATATAAGGTATAGTATTGTCATATTCAAATTTTATATGTTTAAATGCTACATGTTTTTTTTATGTTATTTAATTATTGATTGTTATATTAATATTAATTCTATTATCTTTATGTAAACTCAAATCAGCCGATAGTCATATGCAAAATAAAATAAATAAATAAAATATTAGGTATACGGTTAGGTTTATCTTCCATCTAATCTTGTGTGACACTATAAGGAGAAGAATAACTAAAATCATAGTTCACAGAATAACATAAATTGAGCTGCCTATTCTATTTTTGATTATAAAAAATGTAACATTATATAGTTAATTTGGTATAGCTGGATTTAATGAGTTTTATAATATAAAAGTTATTTTTTTAAGCAAAAATAATTTTAACCTATAACTAGTTAAATATATATGCAAAACCTAGTTTAAGTTATATTTTAAACAAAGTTAAATAATAAAAAATATAGAAAACATAATGTTTTTATATTTAATTTAACATAAAATAACAACAGTTATATACAATATATTTTAAAAATTATAAATTTGTCAATAATACTGATAAACAAATATTTCATAAAAAAATTTAAGGTAAAATACAAATCTTTATAATTTTAAAATAAAATTAGCCTTGAAATTTGGTAATCGATATAATAGTATAGATCTACGAAATAAACGCCGAAGGGGCTAATTCGACACTATTATAATAGTGTGCTATTAAAGTAAAAATATCGACTACCTGGGTTCGGGAGCCAATTGAATTGCACAGAATGTTCTGATAATAAATATACATGTGTACGTGTTTCGGCCATAAATCGGCCGGTTAGGTTAGGTTTCGACGATGTCCTATTATATGAAAATATACATAAATATTTGTATTATTTCGACGTTGTCGGTGTTCGACTGTAATCGGATACAAACGGCACATTTATAGGACATTAGTGACGAAAATCTGATGTTTCCGTTTCGACATAGTGTATACAATGTACAGTAAAACACGCTACACGTGCAGTTTGGATTGCAAAGGGTCTGAGTATATTTTGTCGCCGATATCTTATATAATTTAGAGCTACTGATCGTCGTTGGCGTCAGCGATTTGTTTCGCACAGTATCGTTCCAACTCGTGCGACACACGTTGTACGAGTGGGCGGTGCGAATCTAGAAAAGATCAATCGTAAATGGTCCGATAGTCGCGGCGAGATAAAAAAGATCCCGTCATCACTATGGTTCTTTGTAACTCGCGGGTTTTCTTTAAATGCGGGTGTATATATAATATTATTATACTCTCTAGCTGATAAGACTTGAATTAATTGCGTACAATACAAAAATCACGAAATGTGCTCTCAAAAATTTACACCGAAAATGACTTAATAATATAAACATATTATAGAAAAATTAAATAAGCAATTTAGTTTAAACTATAATATCACAACTAAAAAATCAATGTTTGTTCATATAATTATTATAATTATACCAAAAAAATTATGTATAAAATTAAGTAAAGATGCAAAACAGTAAATTATATATATATAGACTCTGAATAATTATATGTTTTTTTTTTTTAAATAAAAACAATGTTTTGTTTTTCCTACAATTAACGTTACCTTGCGAATACTCCAATTGAAAAGTGTAATCTTTATTTTTTAGTAATTTAACTTAAATAGTTATGATTAAAATGTTTTAAAGTTCAATGTAAAAATAGTAAAATAGCAAGTAGGATACAAATTTATTTCAGAGTATAAATAATTAAAATACGAAATATATATTATATATTTCAGCTTTTAATGCTTGTTTTATTGTTTTTCAGTTATTTTAATACAATTTCCATTGACAGCTAATCTTAGAAGTTTATAATTTGAAAATATCTACAATTATCTATAATGATATATAAAATAATATACCAAAATAAGAAGAACTGTAATTAAAAAAAAAAAAAAACAAATAAGTATGATTTTATTTTTTCAATAATTGAGAAAATAAAAATAAAATATTTTGTTTTCAAGAGCTTATTTTAATAATATATATTTTAAGATTTTTTCAAGCCATAGTATAGAGCACATTTTACTATTTTATCATTTTTCAGTGCTATAAAATCAGATTACTGCTTATTAAATCATATTAATTTTATAGTTTATCGATATATACAAAAAAAAAAAAGCTTTAATAATAATAAGAAGTCCACACCACCGGTCGCGGTTTAAATAACATATTATTTTATTATTATTACCCCGAATATATACGCATTGTACGAAATATGTATCTATATACACCATCGATTTCCGGGGCGGAGATCTTAATATAAAATTTTGCGACGGGCGATGATGACGACCTATCGATATATGTATATTCGACATTATTCGTGTGTCCGTGTCGGCATCTTTTATGTGCCTATAAGGGGAAAGAAAAAAAATATTATCAAACACCGTATAAGAATGGAAAATAAATAATAATAAATACCATTACATAATCGTCGTCGTCGTCGTCGTCGCCCGTCGGTGTGTTACACATGAAATAATAATACCTACACGCGAGTCCGTAAAAGATTTCGACATAATGGCGACAAACGTGTAAAGTCACGGAGCGGCCCTTTTTTTTTTATTGTCATTATCGTATTATTATCATCATCGCCGTGTACACGGACACCGAGACCCGATGACAATTCAATCGCATCAAAAAAAAAAAAAAAAAAATGAGAGAGAAACTACCGCTCGCGCGACAATGAACGGCGGCAAAAATCACATTTTCTAGATCTATTATATTATTATAATATTATTATATCGTGAGAATTCCGGCCGGTTGGTCGAAATGCATAATGATAAATAATAATAATAAAAAGACGCGCCTACCACGCATATTATTATTATGTTATATACAATATAAATACGGACGGTAGGCACACGCCCACCGACATAAATACTCGGCTAATTTGCCCCGATCACAATAAGCGACTTTTGGACTGTGATAATAATATGCGCGATAATAGTTTGTCGTATAGGCAAACGTGACGGCAGAGAATACGGCGAGATGACAGCGTGTCCGGACTTTGCGTACGTGTCGTCGTCGCAAGATACGGTGATTAGAATAGAATAATATTATGAAATATTATATGACGACATATACCTATACCGTAAACGTTATAAATTATTATACGATTTAATCAAATATACGCATATTGAATATTACAAACAGTGCAGTGATTGAATTGGGCGCAAGGACAAAATATCACTCATTTTTCCGCCTCAGGTGTGGAGTATATACAGGGTGATTAAAATTTTATGTTGCAAAAATTGTCGGAATTAATAATTATGTACATTTTCAATGTTATTACCCTGTATACGTAATACTCTCGATTCGTCTTTTCATGTCTCATCCTCTACAATATTTTTTTATTTTGTGTCAATATTCAAACGTTGACAACCATCGAACGAAAACGTTCGATTAATAGATTTTCGTAAACAAAAGGTTAATAATAAATCAAAATAATAATAATATTATTTCTCAGGGGAAACATTTTATGTGTTGCGGGTATTGCTAACCCGGGGCCTCGAGTCCATTTCCTCCCTAGGTAAGGGAGTTTGGTTGTAGGGTTAATCACTATACATAGGAAAACGCACAAATGTTAAGAAACTACAAAACAAGCCTCGGATTTTAAGAGAACTGGACAACGACTGGAATCGGAAATAAACCAGATCCAACGTGGACCGTTAAGTTAAGAAAGAAGAAGAGAAATATAATAATACTATACTTCGTTAAAATTATTAAATAGGAAAAAGTACAAATTAGTTTTTTCCCAATAACAGAAAATTGTTATATCTATCGTAATATATTTAGTAAAGATCATATTTCACGTTTTATAATAATTATTGATTTTTAAATATTATATTATTTGTTTCGGATAATGTTAATGCATGAAGCATGGCTCAAGCATTAAATACATTTCTACATTATAAATTAATATTATCTGTCTAATGTTTTTTTTAATCTCATATGTTTCTTTAACTTTTTTGTATATTATAATGATGGAGCCATCAAATTATGTTAATATATTAATTATCAAATAACAATAAATGTTATCTTAATACCTATAGTTTAGTGATAAAATTATCAAATGATTTAATTTTAAATGACTGGAATTCTTGTCACGATTTTATATTTTATACAATTAACCATTAATTACTATTCATAAAAACAATGAAAATGGTCACCTGTTCATGCTGTGACATAAACATGAAATTGAGACAGATTTATCCAGTTAACAAAAGACAATGAGCACGACGTGATTAAAACAAAAATATGGTAATTCTTAAAGATTGCTCCTGGATATACTACCTATTTAATATTATGTTTAGTAATTATTATGAAAAGTAATTCGTTATCATTCTAAACTATCGATTATCATATGTTCCCACCTATATAAAAAAAAACAAAAGATATTAAGAAAAATATGAAATCGTTTTGATTTATACGCATAGACCGGAAAACCCGATGAGAATAAGCAATAAATTGGTTGAAAAATCATAGAGTTACCTATGCGAAAAAAGGCAATAAAAGAGATAAAAATAAGGATCTAAATATGCATTGACATGTTTATAAATATTAAGGTAGCTTCTGGTTATACATTTAAAACTAACGAGACATTTTTTTGCGATACTATTATATATTAACAATTATATATTTAATTTGAACGCACGCAACAATGTCAAACATAAAATCAAAAAAAGTCTAAATCTAATCATTAATATTATCGTTATCAATTATCTTGTCTGCCTTTCGTATTGTAATAAAAAATAATTGAATAACAATACGTATTAATCGAATAAACATAATATAGGTTAACAATATACGCTCAAGGGTCATTCACGATGCGGGAGATTCATTGATGACGTGACATGAAATGGTAATTTAATAGCTACTACTGTGCCGGTTGCGAACGAACCCGACCAATTTACGTGTTATGTATTTTTCGAAATTAAATTTACCATTATTATGAATCTATACTGACGCGACGGCAATATCATTAACCAAATAGTATATAAAAAAAAAATCTTACGAATAGAATAATAGATCTAAGCAAAATGTGTAAAAATATAATTAAATTCATGTTATTACGCAAAAGTATATGAAAATCAATTAAATTTTTTAGAAAATAAAAAAGTTCCAAAAAACCAATATATATATCGATCTGACGTAATATAGTTGTAAAAGTAATACATTCTGAAATATATGGTTTCATTATAATATGTGTTAGTAGTTACTAGTTTGTCAGTTGGATTTAAATTTCATTTATTACACTATTTTTGTAAAGTTTCAATTTTAAATGTTTATTTTTGTACGAATATTTTAATATTCTTTAAAAATTGGAAACCACAAAAACTTATTTTCTTTTTCAACAAATCGTATTACAATTGTTACGATTCATTTTATTTTGTTATTTTAACTAACCAAAAAATATATAAAACGCACTTTAACTTTCTGTTGAAAAACACTAAAAATCGTAAAAAAACCCACCGAGTCTTACAACTACAGTAAGTATTTTGGTTGATTAATAATGACAATTCATTATTTGAATATAGTCTTATAGGTATATAAACATGAACAAAATAAACAGATTCCCCGAGATAATTCGACTTTAACGGTAAATATATTTGTGTAGTGCGTAAATCGGTTCGAGTATGAAATAATTGGAATTTATTTTGATCGAGTTTCTAAAGCCCTAAATTGAGATATGTACGTCTGATTAAAGAGATGCCGACGAGAAAAAATAACATCATCGTCAATACGGGGTTTCCGAGATACTGAAGTAGCATATTATTATTATATGTATATGTTGAGATCGCGATAAAATCGATCGTTCGGCCGACAACGATAATATAGTAATAATTTTAAATTAAATTTCGGTTACGGTTGGTCCGCCCAAGAGACCAGTGGTCCTAACCTATACAACCTGCAATGGTCGTATTATAACGGTGACGAATGCCGACAATTTGCCACCAATGCCTGTATGGACTAATGGTTTGGTTTGGTATATATAATATGGTCAAAGGGCCAGATACTGCTACGGTGGTTACGACCGTTGTCCGAAATAATAATTTAGTCCCTCTCATCGCAATGGGCATCGGTTTTATATCTTCGACTACCTCACGACGTCTAACTTATTTCCATTTTTGGATTATCATCGCCCAGCATGACCCAATACAATTGTAATTATTATCACAATATCGTTGTCTATCTCAATTGCTATCGCAGCCTGTGATGTTTCTCCGGTTGTCAATTTATTTTATTAACACATTATACTTGTTCTCAACATAATAATATATCGTTTTTGATTGCTTTTACTTCTCAGAAGTCACTTTTGCTCAACACCGCGTGTTTATTACGATACATTTATGTATCTATACATTGCATAATATGGTAAAGTTATATTTCCCTCAAAAATAAACAACGAAATAAATTGAAAGTCTATATAATTAAAATATATACCAACGAAATAACCTAAATAACGTCAAATTATTTCTACTCCAAAACTCTAGATATACTTAATTTTAATTTTTTTTTTCGGATAAATAAAATATATGTTATGATTATTTTAAAATTATTAATTATTAATGAGTATTTAAATATATTTTTTTCTATACTGAATTTATTGTGCTATCGATAGGAAAGTATTGATTTTATGTTAAATAATATTTTTATTTTTTATTTTAGGAATACTATTTTTATTATTAATATGCGTCTTTATAACTACAAACATAATGTTTTACAGTAATAATTGCATACGAAATGTTTATCTTGAAGATGTAATATAATTCTAGGCAGTAGGCATTTATAGTTAAATTATTAAATCTATAGACCACGTAAATCATCGGAAATACGATGACATTACATTATTTTGTTTTTAAAATATCGCGTGGAGACAAATTGATTGTCCTACGCTCTTAAGTGAATTTCCTTTAACGTTTACTCTCATCTCGTTTAATTTAAGTACTAGTTATTTATTATAACACACCTACTTTCTAAAACTTGTATTCGTCTAGTTTGTGACTCTTGAACTGCATTCTAAACATTTTGTTATTATTTAAAAAATTAATTTGATTTAATTTTATGCAATTTTTTTTTAAAAGGTTAAATTTTTAGATTAGACAATTTTTAAGACTAGGGCTGGGATTTTATTGATTTTAATGCTCTTAAAAATATAAAAAACCTCTAATAAATATGTAAAAATTACTTCAAAGTCTAGAAAAGTATAATATTAAAATGTATTCATTTTAACTAAAAATATAGAATTTATATTACATTATTTATGTTTCAATTACAATTTATAGACCTATTATTTATATCTTCTTATTTCTTAATATAAAATAAACAAGTAATTTGAAACTTTTATTATCTATCTTATTTTCTATATCGATTTTTTTTTTAATATTATTTATTTTTAATAATTAAACTTTATTGAATAAAAGAAAATTTTTCTAATAAATTCCCTAAAATTTAAAAATTGTCCTGAAAAGTTACGTCTAACAGAAAATGGATAAAAATGTAATAAAATATGCAAAATTCAAACTGCATTAAAAAAATTATTATAAAAACACATTTTTTACTAATGAAGTTACATTTTGAAATACCAAAAATAAATATGGCGTCATCAAAATCCCTACCAAAAAATTAATTACATTCACATAATAATAAAATAATATAATAATAATTACATTTTTTTTTCTTGACATTGATATTAAAATGCTTTATAGAATTAAGAGACAACGTTGTTAACAAATGTTCGTTGCTAATATGTTTGGTGAACCACTTCCGGTCCCTAAATTATTGCTTAGTTTATTCAATAATAGTTTATTCCCGTTAAGGATGCGCGATGGGAGCATATTATTATTTTATTTCTTACTATCAATTAGGAAACGGTTTCTATCTTATAACGAGATCCATAATTGACCAATGAATCACTTAATTTATTAGTGTAGGTTTACATTAACTTGTCTTATAAATTGTACTTTTTAGATTCTGAATAACATTTTAAGAATCATTTACAAATAATAAATTAATACCAAAAAAAAATATTGAAAATCAAAAGAATTTAGAAAATAGTAAACTAATGCCTAATGAATAATAGGGTAATCATTATTATGCAATATATTATATTTTAAAAACTAAAATCATTTTACTGTTTTAAAAGTATTATTTTTCATATCCACATGCCAATGTTGTTTGTAAATGGGACACTTTTTTTTTTTTGCAAATAATAATATTTTATGTTAATTATTTGTATTTAAATAAAAATTAATATATAAAAATTTTAAATACTATTATTATACATTTATATATTATATTTTAAATAATATAGTTGTCAACTCATTTTAATATTAATTTTGACATTATATTAAATGTGTAATACATATTGTGTATATGTTATTCGAAATGGATCAAAGAAAGCATAATATATATATAGCAACAAAAGTGCTTGATATTATAATATATTAGAACAATATTATGATGATGTTAAACGGGAGAAAAAATAGACATTTATTGTTTTCCAACTAGCAAAACGTTCTAATTAACGTTCTTATACATAATAATAATATAAACGATATCGTCG
>CM023359.1:23411867-23531176 GCA_013282895.1 Eriosoma lanigerum
TGACTTTAAAGAAAATCAAAAGGTCATTTTTTCGGTAACGCCCCATAATAACGCACCACGCGTATATCAATGATGTAATTTTTTTCTTCTCTATTCCGATCCAAAAGGATATAAATGTTTTTTTTTACCGACTGCACACGAAGAAGCCAAATGTTTTTTAGCCCTTCGAATTTGTCACGGCTACGTTTTTTTTTTTTTTTTATCATATTATATTTTTCTGTACCTTGGATACGCGCTGTGCGTTGTTCGTCGGGAAAAAATCGAGGAAAAAACGTTGATTTTTTTTTTTTATTAACAAATACCAAGAATGAAAAAAATAAAATAAAAATAAGACGTCCCGCGGATTATGGCAGAAAAATTTAATGCCAAATTACAAAAGCATTAGTACCAATTTATCAACAATAAACAGAACTGCACACTGCGCGAGTCCATTCCCAGATAATATGCTATACGCACACTTATATCAAATAATATAATAATAACACACACGCAGACATATAGTGTTGTATTATAGTTATAGGGTGTTTATATATACATATTTTTTTTTAGGTTAGAATTCCAGGTGAAGTAAACATATTTATAGAGGGTAAAAAAAAAGCAGAATTCCAGTCGATAATATCATATAAAGTACAATAATAATAATAATAATAATATTTATTATTTTTTCCCATTGTCACGTGGTACATAATCCTATTATATTATATATTATATAAGCTAAGCCCTCGCGATAGTCTAATTTGCACAAAATCCTCCTACTCATATTTAAGTATATTCTTTGGGATTTCGAAACGTTTCGTTCGCACAATGACTACAGCATCACGTTTAAGAGACACTTTTATCTCGACTACTAATTATTTTGGTAGGTTCACGTTCTCGTGTTTCGTCGGTCGCGGGTTTCAAAATTCATAAAGCCACGTCGCTCGTAGTCGTCCAGAAACAATAGAAAATATTGCAAACGTTCTAGATATTTTCCCAGAAAGGCTATATAACAGATGACAGTATTCTTCCACCGTGGCTTATTGAAATCTCGTTGACGTCGCGCGTACACACACACAAACAAACAAAAATAATATTATTTCGCCTACGGAGGGGAAAAAAATGTCAAAACCGGATTTTGTCCCCGTTGTCATACAGAAATTTGAACCTACATTATCGTATACACATTATAATACAATATAGTAAAACCGGTAAAGTTTGTAAACAGAGTATAATAATATCTATAGGGAATCATCAGATTTGAACTTAAACTGAATTATTAATAGTTTTAGATCGTGCGTTTTATGAAGATGTATATAAAAAAATTGCACTAAATTCGCGGTGTGTAATAATGTAGAAGGTAATCCTAGCTCTGTTTACGAAGAAAAAATTTAGGTTAGATATCATTTAAATTATTTAAATATGTAATAATGTTAACCATAAAATTGCAACCAAATCGTTTTAACGCTAATGAAAGACTATATCTAGTAATATAAATAGTAAATTATAGTGAAAATTATTGACAAATTATAAAATCAATGAAAAATAAAATTTATATATTCCTACATGTTCTTAAAACTATCCGAAATGTTAGGCAACTACAGCGATATATCTTTTAACTCAATTAAATTATGAAAGTTGTTAAATAGTTAACAATTTAAAATAGTTTTTTTATTGACTTAGTTAAGTTAAAATTAAGAGAAAAATATGGAAAATATTTCCTAGGTCACATTATGCGACCCAAACGGCTCCTCAAATTTTTGCCAATTATGCATAAATTCTTAGCCGCCCGATTCCAGCACGTATGACAGGTGGGGAGACGTAACATACAACACGAGCTAAATATATGTAAATAAATAAGACAGTTGACTTATTACAGTGATTACACGAGGTTTGAATTATAATTTATACTTAAATTATTTCATATTTTATTTTAAATAATTGTTGCTTATGCGAGTTGTCCCCGCATATCCGGATATTCATTAGTCAATCGCTTGAATCCAGATATCAGGTTTATAATTTATGTTTATATTTATACAGATATTTCTTGCTAAAAATATATATTCCATTGTGTTACTTATTTAGGAGTTTTACTTATTTTTAATAAGATTAAATATGAGTCCTGGTAGTCTCTCTGGTGCTATATAAATGAAATAGAAAACTTTAAATTTTCTAGTCTAGAGATAGCTTAGCCAACTATATCCTTAGGATTCCACTAGACAAATCTAATGACGGACGTTCACGAGACGAACACTACCGTTACAGTAAAAAAATTCATACATTTAGAGAACCAAAAAGTTAATGTGGAATACGATTATGGAGAGAAGAAATATTGATTAATAATATATATATATAGCACAACAATGATTGAAATTAATAGCTATAACTACGTCGATAGGCGACTAATACCTCGTATCTAAAACAAAATCGATTTTGCTATTTATAAATTTAAAAAAGCGGAAAAAAATTACGCATTTTTTAAATAAAATAGTAACTTATAACTTATTATTTCCAAAGGTGTTAGAGACTAAATAGTAATTTTGACGTAACTCGGTTATCAACTCTTTCGGCACGAATTATATCTTATCTCATTTCATAAAATTTGATAAAATGGTACGTTTATCCATAGTATAAATTTTATATTTAAAATCAAGGATCATTATTATCGGCAATTAAAAAAATAATAATAATAATCATAATCATAATTATTTTATAAACACGTTTTAATCTCTGCTGAACATTTTCCTTTTTTGTGATACGATGAGCTATTATCATGTTATATATTATTATTATTACTATTATTAGTCGCCCATCGACGTAAGGAATTTTGAAGACACATACATCTTTATATATATCATATATAAAGATCATAATCCTAGTCTAGAAAAGTATAGAAAATAATAACGAAAGAATAAAGAAATTTTAGGGGAAAATATAAATTTACATTGTGCGATATAATAATATTAATAGATATGTTAAAATACACGTCTCGACTACATCATATTTATTTTATATTGCGTTTTGTTACTTTTTTGTGTTCTTATTTTTATTTTATTTTGTCGTTATATTATTATTACTAACATATTATTTATATTATTATACAGATCCGCGGACACACCACCACCGACGTTAGTCAATTGTGCTCGAAGGCTCTCTATACGAACGAAACAAATTCCGTATGAATAGACTACATGGAGCCCTCACACGAACTAACCCCTTACTAAGTCTTTGGGGATGGTCTCTGGAGACGGTAAATTCATCAACGTCCGTCGTGTTTTTGGCACAAACAAAAAACTAAACACATGTTGTCGTATTACACGTCGTGATCCCATTCACATTATTATTATTATTGTACGCTCTCTTATCATTATTATTATCAAAACTATATAAACGCATCGATCAATACACACAACCATATACTATATGTACATATATATATATATATATATAAATATTTGGTCTCGGTCACACATTTTTAATATAATACAATATAATATGCGCACGAAAAGTATATAATATATATGTATAAAATTTTATACACATTTTTGTACATGTTATTACAATAATAATAATAATGTATCAATCGTTTTAAAATATTTATACAACGGACGACATTTGTATGTATAATATGTGGCTGATATTCTTTTCTCTATTCTCCTACCTATATATATATATATATTATAGGTATATTTTACTACTTTAGTCTTTATATTCACAGAGAGAAGAAAAGTGACGAACGGATGAATGAATATAATATCGCTCCATCTTATTAATATTATACAACACGACCTTCGCGGCGACATCGAAACGACGTATTTTTAATATTTGTTCGTGTAAAACACCCCTCGTCCAGCGCGGAAAGAATGCATACGGTGTTATTACTACACGTGTATATTATAATCGTATAGGTATAAAGAATAAAATAAATGAATGTATAAAAAAGGATATAAATCACAAGTGAATAATAGCATTCGAAATTATTATGTAAAATATTATATCTCGTATTTATTCTATGACCATATTAATTTAAAATAATTATTTTTGAAGATTTACAGCTCGACTTTTACACACCAGAAACTAAACGCCAACTGTCAGATTAGCAAACAAATATCTATTTACAATACATTCAATTACAAATGTTTGTACACCAATTTTAAACTTAACACGTATAATTTATTGATTGAATTTTTAAATTATTATATTATTTATGTTTAATTATGAAAGGGAATCAAGAACGGCGTTATCTCTGTAGCTTTAATGTCTGTACACTAAAACTCTATTTTTCTATAATAATTAGTAAAAGTTCAAGTCAAACATAAATAAATAATCGAAGCTTATTATTAAAGTTATTAAATAGTAAATATACTATATTTTTTTAGTTCATTTATATTAAATAAGCATAAAAGTGTCTATAGTAAATTGTTTATGTATATTTCGTAATATTTTAATTTTAGCTGGAACAATATTGAAGTCAGTTAAAAATAAATTTTGTTTCAAATAAAAATACACGAAAAAAACACGGTAGTCAAATATAAATCCATAATAATTTAATTGTACGTTATAAAATAATGTATTTTAATCAAACGGTCTTTTATGTTAGTAAAATGTTTAGTTTACTATATATATATACTACACTGAAACCATTCGCATAATATAACAGCTACCTAAACACATTATTCAATTCATAAAGTATATCTATAACGATTCGGTGAGAATAAATATTAAATCAAAGTTACAGTAGTAAAAGTTTCCTTTTATAAATAAAACATAATGACCGTCCGGTTTGAATATGGACTGTGGACTTTTGTCTTGTTTAGTTGTTTGTAAAAATCGAGCAAATAGTAAATTGTATTATAAAAATAAATAAAAACACACGCAATATTGTCGTTTGCCCTTCTAACCCATTGGCTGCAACCACACGCCATTCGTGTGTGCCCTGGGAGGAGTGTCACGTGTTGGCGGGAGCTTTCACAATAACAGTTTCTGTATAACATTATTATAATGCTTCGCTCGTACGAAAAATATATTATACATATCATATTATACTTTATTACACGGAAAGTCGATCTGCGTGTCACTCGAATAGTTTTTTTTTTTTGGTCGACAAAAAGTCCTCTGTTAATAATAATTTTATACAATTTATACTACTATTATTTTAATTCCCTCTGTAATTGCCGTTTGCAGTTTAAGATAAATAAATAAATAAATAAATTATTGTACACTTGTATAATTTAAAAGATCGCTAGTACAATATGAATTATATTCATATTAATTTAATTCATAGAATGGCTCTTGCGACATATTATATGTCATTTACTCGCATATAGTTTACAAATATTTTAAATATTGGAAAAATAAATTTATATTTTTGTTATAATGATTTTATAAAAAGTCGAAAAATGTGTTGTAAAAAAGTTGAATAAGTGTTGATTATAAATAAAAAGAGTACATGTGTGATTTCTATTATACACAGCATCTTCAAAACGTTCATGTGGCGTAATTACGGTGTGGGGGTGTTGTATCCCCCTTGACTTATTTTAAAATTAATTTCTTATGCAATATTTTTTAGTTTTGTACTTATTTTATTTCATTATAGTATTATACTTTTAATAAAAAATTGAAAATTGAATTAGTTATAAAGTAAAAAGAATATTAGATTACCAATTATTTATTTGTGAATATTTGTGTCATGTATATCCCCTATATAATACCAAGTCTTAATTACACTATAACAAATCAGTAGAATCTATAACCACGTTAAAGTCAATTCTACTAATAACCATTTTCAAACAAAATTATCGATATTAACAAACCATAATAATAATGTATTATTACATGTTTATTGGACACAGTAGATAATACCATCATACCGATAAAGAATAAATATTTTAATTTAATTTAAACGAATGAAAAAATAAATTAAACCTCGTCAGCAATCGTCGTACCTATACAACCTACTACATAATATTATAATTATTTAAAAATGATAATATTTTCGAATTAAACGAATTTACCAGAAACGCTAGATAATATAGCCATAAAGTATCGTTCATAACATTAAAATAATATAGTTTAATGCACACACTAATTGTTGTAATGTGTCCGAACGAATTTTCATGTCGAACGGACAGACATATTTCACGAACATGTGTTATGACCAGACACAAATCAGTAAAATATTATTAAAACAGGTTTATAATATGCAATTAAATTAATAATGTATATTATATTGTTTAAAAAAAAACGTATTCTATTGGCAGATTTACCGTTTTGAATATTATAGCACGTTAAAAAAATATAGAATAATTCATGAATTAATGTTCTAAAAAAATCATTGATAAGTATGTTTTTCCGAGAAAATTTTTTTTATCTAGTGTAAAATTTACATAGACGCAAATAGTAAAAGTTGTCATTGGATGCTCAAGACCTCATGTATTTTTTTCCTAAATTACAAGGTGAAATTATTTGATATTGATATTCATGTTTCCGTATATTATATAAGAAAAACAACCTGTAATCACACATAAAAAGATAAATGTAGAAACACGAGAAACTAAAGATTTTTGGATTTTGGATGTCTGTAAAGGAAATCTATAAACTACTTATTTTTAATTATTTTTACTTACGTATAATTATATTTTTTTCGAGCAAAAAATATTTTAGTTATATTTATACATCTAAGTACATGGAAATATCAATATTACTAAAAAAGTTTATTCGTTTAATTTAATTGTATCTTTCTTTCTGATTTTTCAAATATTTGACTTGATAATTGTTTCGAGTAATCTCAATGGCAATTTACATACGTGGTAACATTTTGGAACGGATTATTAGTATAATATGTTGTATATCTGACTGAATTTCGCTCAAAATCGTATTTTCGAATGCAAAATTATTGCATTCAAAGTATAATTATAATACACCATTAATTTCTTCGAGAACTGAAAGGACAATTGATGAACGTCTAGAATCGACCTTTCTGCTTTTTTAACAAGACTATATCTAATCTGTATATTTTTAGTGCATATTTCGTATGTAACTGCTGAGACTTTTATTTAAATAACAGTTTCAGTTGTAAAAAGTGACTGCTACTGCAAATCACTGCTACCGAAAAATTAGCAACATTACTACTTATTGATTCATATCAATGTAAATTGAATGATGTTTAACCGTGAATTAACTATAATTTGCGATCAATTCATTAGGTACCTCTAATTTATGATTGTTAAACGTTTGAATCACAGTGCGAATTTCACCGCTACTGCAATTATTCATAATTGCATATGTTACACACGGTTACACAAATTTATGACTTTTTCATGATTGTTTTCTACATATTATACGACATATAACTACATAAGTATATGAAAACTATAAATGTATCATACGTCGTTATATTATTATTCTGTTATCAGACAGCTCGTCGTGGGCGTATTTTTATTTTGTTTTTTTCTCCGCGTGTCATTTTGTTTTCTTCGGATATTCTTTTTGGGATATTGCATTATAACAATAATAATATACACTACGACCAACGGCGGTGGCGGCGTCGGGTTAAAAGCCATATTGACCTCCGGTCCATTAGACAAATTGATAGCAATGACTATACACGCATCATCCTGCCTGTTGCTGTCACGCGGTAAACGTGCGCGTATACGCGATGACCTCTTACCGCAGCGCACGCACAAATAATATCGTATCGTCATTACATACGTGTATATATATATATATATATTTATAAATGATTATTATTATTTTTATATTAAAATATTATTTACGGCGGGGGCTGTATTATTATCATCATCGTCATCGTCATCATCATCATCATCAATGCATTGTCTGTGTTACGTGCAGTACCGCGGGGGGAACCTATAGCTATCTCTATATTATACTGGTAGTTTAAAAAGAAAGAAATATTAATAAATAACGACGCCAATTGAAAGATCGTACATCCTAACAAACAAAGGTCACACATTCATTCAAACCGTCTCCGACATTATTATTATTGTACGAGACATTTAGTATTATCGTCGTATACGTCTTGTCGCCCGCGATACAGTCCGCAAATACTTTATCGTGAACACACACGACAATATTATTATTTTTGTAATTATTATTACCAAGGTTTAGAATTTAATGCTCTAAAAATATCAAAAAGTGTCTTAAATTTTGATTTAATCATTTAAAATATTAATGACAATTTTTTTTTTTTTTTTTAATTTTGATAATAAATTATAATATTATATTGAATAAATACATAATACAATAATTATGAAAATAAAATTAGATGAATTTCTAATTTCTAATGTTTGTAGGCTAGACTTTTATTAAGTAGTTTCCTGTTCTTATAATAAATTATAATTTAGTGAACATTAAAAATAATACTAATAATGAGCGACTATAATTTGTATACTTATTTAATATTATTGTAGAAAATATATTATACTTTTAGTATAATATAACGTAAAATGAGTTAAAACAATTTAAAAGTTCATCAAAAACCACGAAAAATGTAGAAACTGTCATCAAAAAAGTTTATAATTAGAATAGTGAGTTCTTGAAACACATTTATATGCAGCTTAAAAAAAATCGTGTCAAATATTCCTAAAAAAAAAAATGCGAATTCATTAAAATCATAGTCCTAATATAATTATTAGTTTTGTCGTTCTTTCCATATAAATACGACTTCGCATGCTCTCTAACCGATATTTTATAATATTTATATGTCGCATCGTATCATATCGTTATTATCATATAATATTTATTAGGTAGGTACCATATTCAACGTCGCGTGATACCAATAATATTATTCATAGAAGAGTAGCTAGCCACATCGTCACATAATAATACAAATTCAACACGACAATATAATAATATAATACCTATATCAATATTTTAACTTAACAATATATTATTGTATCGTTTCCGCGGTTACCGGCTACCATATTCCATGTAATATAAATATTGACCAAATTGGTTACGACTTGCCAAAATATTAATACGCATTTTAGGTTGTACAGTTAACATTCGGTTGTCAAGTAATTATTTTCAAGTTTATTTTATAATTAATTATAATTCAAAAATTATTTTTGTATAGAATGAGTTGTATCACAATAGCGAAAACATTAAACTGTCACTTGAATATTATGAATGTTGGAACTTTAAAATTGTATTATATAATATAATACTTACCTGCTCCAAAGAAATTTTCTTTCATATGATACTGATAAATATTTAATTCTGTCATCAAATAATATTTTCGTTGACATTATTATATGAATCTATATATTTTGTTGATAAAACATTCATAATTTTTGAAAACGAATATAAGTATACCATTATAGTATGAAATAGTTTAACAAAATAAATAAATAAACATTAATTATTGATATAATAATAATATTTTTTCAACAAAATAATTGAACATAAATACTGTAAGATAATTATATATCTAATTATACATTATCATAATATATCATAACAATTGTATTGTGTTTTTTATTTTTCTAATTTTTTAACCAAAGTGAATAAAACCCGAAACCTAATATAAGAACCCGTATGTAAGCGTGATGTCGTTATTTCAGATCCGGGTTCAATTAAAAAACATTTTTAATAATACGTTACGTTGTAATAATAATAAGTAAATAAATTATAAACGAAGTACACCACTCCAATAATAGTTTTAACATCTAGATGACATTTATTATAGTCATGTACATATAGGTAATTAGTAACGTACACAATTTCGTCAATTGTTTAGAACGCATTCGTATAAATATAACATACCTATTGAAATAATATATACACGTTTATTCAAAATTATTCTAATAATATAATTATTTTTATCCAACAGATGGGTTTATCTGAATTTCTTTAATAGGACAATTAAATTTTACAAATACTAACACTTAAAAATTATAAAATTTTATATTAGGTAGGTAATTATTTAGTTTATTATTTTTGTATAGGTACAATAAATTTGTCTTTATTTTACGTACATGGGTGTTAAAACGAGATATCTATACATAAAATATAATAATTTGTTTATAGCACTGAAATGTAAATGGTTTGTAAAAAAATGTATTTCGTTGAGTATTTTATACACTATAATATTATATTACCTATGTAATAATGTAATTTATATAGGTTGTAACTAAAAAGCCAAATCATAAAATAAACATTAAACAATTCTAGTTAATGAATTATTTGGATAGTTACATATTGAAAAATTAATTTCTGTGCGAAATTAGTGCACTTGAACCACCAAAGATTCAGTGACGATAGATTATTTATAACCATGGATAAATCTTAAAATTTTATGTTTTGAGGAAATGTAAGGAATGATAAGTGATAACTATCTGTTTTTTTAAATTTTTGTAAATATAACTAATCTGTTTTTCATATATTCTTCTAAACCTTATAATCCTTCTTTCGTCATATATCACTGAAAGTTGTTGGAAAAAAAAACCGAGATTCACCCTAACTAAATCACATAAATTACAATATCATTCGTCGTCATATGGAAAATGAAACAGACCCATTTATATTTATTTTAGATATTTTAGAAAGTTGTCAAAGCCTCTCGAGATCATCCAGACACAAAACATACATATATGACTATGTATCCCGTCTCTCGTGTGAATGTATATGCATGACGAATAAAGGAATTTTGACCCTTTTTTTCGCTCTTTCATTCAGCGCAGACGGTTCGGCACCAAGACAGATTTATGGACGATACAGTTTTGGTTAAACACGTGAGCCGAGTGTTTGCGTAAGCTGCAAAAACAAAGCCATAAATTTTAACGCTGGATTATCGCGAATAGGTGTGTGTCTATAAAATAATGTGTGAGCCGTAAATTGTCCAACGTCACATACTCGTGAGTTATCATAAATTAATAAATTCCGTCATCCGATTCTTTTCATCGTTATCAGCGACTGACAAGTGCCGGGCAAAAGGTCGTTCACGATTTACAGTTTTCTTAAATAAATACAGCGCTGTCGCTATTTCAAGAAATACAATTTTCGCATAAATTTTGGGTTCAGCAAAAAAAAAAAAAAAAAATCTACAGTCAATTACAGGTGCTACTATTATTGGTACTTTTCTTTATAACACATTCTGAATTTTCTTCCATTTATTATAAAAAATTCTATTAAAACACACAAAATCGAGATGCAAATCCCTTATTAATCCATCTCCATCATTCATTACCCATTTATTGTCATGAATAATTACCATGTCATTAATTATATTATTTTAAAAAGAGTTGGCATAAAAAGAGTTTGATTTCATTAAGTGGTGGTTTCACAGGACATTTCTTCACAGTATCATGCCTAGTTAAGACATATACTTTATTTGTCAAATTTTATTATTATTTTTTTTTTTTTGTATTGGTATATGGTTTGTAATTATTTTACAAATATCGAAACGCTTGTAAAAATTACAAACAACCAAGTGGGGTTAAATAATTATTAAATAAGTTCTTAAATAACTATTAAAGTGTCATTTATCGTCATATAAATAGAAATTTTTGTGTTAAATTAAATTGTAAAAGCCAAAATATTTTAAAACCATTTTGCCAATTATAAAATAAAATTAGTTATCTTTTGATTTTAAACCTTTTTTATTTTTACGAATTATGTTACTATCCAGAAGAGACCTTAATATTTCATTAATACCTACCTACCTTATTAGACTATATTTTAATCAAAATAAAATTGTCTATTTTTGAGTTTATCAAACATCATAAAATTATGTTTCCAAAATGTACATAAATGCTTAAAGTGATCTCTTGAACAATTTAATGTTATGAGATCTTTTGTTTTCAAACCTACCCAATGACATTTTCAGTTATATACTAAATTTAGAGAGGAATTAATTTGTTTTGGGATTAATGCTATCTTTGAAGACTTTTTAATTTTAATTTTATGATATGATATGCGGACCAGTTTGTATACAAGAACAAATGAATGGAGAATAAAATTTAACAGAGAACTTCAAGAAGAACTTGGCTTAACACCAATTAGTAGTTACATAAAAGGACTAAGAATTCAGTAGTTGGGCCATATTATGAGAAGAAGCTAAGAACAAACCACCAGAGTAGTTATGGAATGGAAAACGGAAGAGAAAAGTCCTAGAGTCAAATCTAGGAAAGGGTGGCTAGACATAGTAGAATAGTATCTTTAAGCCCTGGGAGTGCAAGAATGGAGGGAAATTATGTAAGACCGAGAGAGATAGAGGGATGTAATGATGGCGGCAAAAATTCTAATAGAGTTGTAAATGCCAGTGAAGAAGAATTTAATGTTCTATCTAGGTACTGAAATCGTAATACAATCAAATGTATAACAGTTATACGTTAATATAATAATATGAGTTAGCTATATTATTATATACGAGTACCCTATATATATATATATATATATATATATATTTATTAATCAGCCACTATGGCAAAAGAACAAATAAATATGATTTAATTATTGTTAAAATTAATTCATAATTTTTTTGGATTACATTATGACTAGAAGTGGCGTTACAATAAAATAAATGTGAACCTATATATGTTATTATATGTATTATGTATACGTATAGTAACCGCGGTATAAAATGAACGAACATGTTTGACTCTATAGAACTGTTGGACTTGAACATGACTGACAGATTATAATATTGTTAACTGAACGAAGTGCAATTATTAGAAATCTAATAATTAAGAGTATGAATATCGAGATACAGCGATATGGACAAAGAAATAAAATACAGACAATGTCAATTAGATATACATAAATGGTAATAATAATTTTATATTATATTAGTTACAAGTCATTTTTATACAATTGACAATTTAATTAAATTAATAGTCTTTTGTACCATATTACATTATATTGAAGATGAATACATCTCCAGTATAACCTAACCTAATCTAACCAAAATTTGGTCTATCGGCAGGTTAACCACTTAAAGAAAAATTTCAGTTTTTCAAAAAGTTTTATATAATCTGTGATATTAGTATACAAAATTTATATGATAATTGATAACAATATATTTAATGGTACAATATTTTGGTAAAATGAGTGTACAATAATTTTATTTCAAGAATGTTGTCACTATGACGTGAGGACGAATTTTTGTTTGTTTACATTTTGACAAACGGCCTATCTGGTTTCATATAATCTGTGATTATATTATTCATATTCAAAAAATTTAATTTGGTAACTTTTCGTAACACATTTAAAGTATATATTTATTGATTACATTATTTCTTATCAGTTGTTTAAGTTTTGAATATAGGTAATCAATTTAGGACAAACACTATAAAAATAAAAAAGCCAGCCAGTAAATTCTAGGCATTCCTTCATTGTCCCTTCAGTTCTCGGAGAAATTAATGGTAAAATTGTATTGTGTATATTATAATCAAGATTTGAATGCAATAATATTGCATTAAAAAAACGATTTTAAGCGAAACTCAGTCAGATATACAATAAACTGATAATATTCTTTTTTATAAATTATCTTAATTTATCAAATAATTGTTCTTAGTGGCTCTCGTGTATCATTAAATAAATATTGAGAGTTTCAAAGAATTACCAAAACAAATACCAACTAGACAAAATTCTCTAACGAAAGTATACCCTGTTTGTAGTAATCGGACCACATTTACAAAAAAAGTGTCTTCAGACTTTTAAAAATCACATATTTTATAAAATATTAAATTTTGGAAGAGTTTAAAATAAATCTACATAGGTTGTTATAATATTTTACACATAACTATAAGGAAATGTGTGTCGTAAAACACAATGTGTTATATGTCATATCAAATATTCAGCTTAGCATATCTAATATCAGAATATTTATGTGTTAGGTAAAACTTACAATAAAATCATAAAAAAATATCATATTATTCAATTTTACTAAAAATTCTAATTTCTTCTAACTAAAAATATTGGGGCGTTGGATATACAAAATATATTGTAAATGGGTTAAATATTATATGATTATGCTTTTATTAAATGGTCATACCTTAAAACCCAAAATTATAATTAACATTAAATTAATTATCATTTTAAAAAAAACATTACACTTTTGGAAAAATTTCTTTTTTGAGATCTATATAAACAGAAAATTAATCTATCTATTTCAAAATTTTACCACGTATATAAACTTCTTTTATGAATATTCCGAAAAATGTAAAGTTCCTACGCTTAAAATTTCAATGGTTATTTAATTGGTTATGTTTTAAAATATTTAAAATTAAATTCGTTAAATTTACAATTTTCGTGGATTTTACAGTTCACAACCATTGTTTGATAGCTTTCCTTATTCCAAGAAAAAACTATTGATAAATTCAAAAATTAAACTAAATAAAGTAGATGTATTTCTCTACTCAATACATACCACATTCATGGTAATCGGACCATTATTTATACGTGAAAAAGTGTATTCATTCATAAAAGAAGCATACATCATTGAAATACCAATATACACGTATTCTTTGCTTCGCACAGAATTTAAAATATTAAAAAACAATATTTATTAGATATTTTAAACGAAACAAAATAATTGGAAAAAATATATAGGTATTTAATTAATTTTTATTTATAACAAATTGTAAAGTTATTATTTATAACTTCTCGGTCAATCAGTCCATGTCGATGTAAATGCAATAAATCATAATTTATTATTCGTTTGAATTCCGAATGAAGTCTGACAGAAAATAGCGAGAAAATATGTTGTAAATTTAGTGTCTCGTACCTTCCATTAATTGTATTTTTAATTTTTAGTTCGAAAATTTGTGGAAAAATGTGTGTTTTTTTTAAATGATAATATTTGTAATGATATCGTTTCCAAATAGGCTTCTGGAACTTTTTCTTAAAATGAAGTTGATTGATGTTACTCGATACTCGTTGGTCTATATAGTCCTAACTGCAGTAATCAGTCTTAACCATATTAGGTAGGGTCGAATAATAACGATAACGCGATTGTAAAATGTGAAGAAAAACGATAAAAATCGACAATTCGATATTACATTGTTAAAATATTTTATCGTCGTGGCTGTGAACGGCTGAGTTGAGTGCGCGGTTTAATAAGGTCGCGGGGGCATCGTCAACGGGAAAAGCAGGGACAGAGCATAATGCGGGCGTACCGTCGTTACCGGACCCTCATACGCGCCGAAGGGACAGACCAGAAAAAAAAGGGTCGCCAGGAACACCGCTGAAGTTTTTATTGATAAATAAAAGAAACCGCGTCGACGCGCATCATCGTGTTATATTACCGCGTTTACGGTACACGGTTAATATTATTATTATGTTTGTACATTATATACCGCGAGTAAATATTATAACAAAAACGAAAATAATAATAATTGTAAATAATAATTCGGGTCGAACAACGCGGGCGGCCAATTAATATTCATTGCGTCGTAAACACATAATAACAATAGTATAATAATAATAATAATAATAGTTATAATATTATAATGGAAATTGTTATTATTATTATGATTATTGTTTAACTGACGACGATGACGACGACGACCTACAGGACGACATTTAATCGGATTTACGGATAAACAATTGACCGACATCATCGTATTATAATATACGCTTTGAATTACGCGCGCGCGCGCGTTAATTCAATCACTTTATCCAATTAACCCTTTCTCATTATCCGCGTCTCATCTGCATAATTAACGATATTTAAATATAAACGTTTACACGCATATAATAAGTTTAACATTTACGTTCACCCTCGTCATCTAACCGTGAAACAATAATAACAACAATACGATATTGAGATTGAAAATTAAAAAAAAAAAAAAAAATATTCTTTAAATTGGGAAAAATATATGGTACCAACGTGTACGTATCATCTTTTTAAGTGTCTATAAATATCGATTAATACTATTAATTATAATGTGATTATTTTAAAAAGTTTATGAAGAAGAGCCTCCATCAGGAGGTGGTTCCTACCATTTTTATATAATTTCAATATTAAAATTATTGTTCAAATATAAGAAACATAATATTTGCCAAAATAGATTATGGAAATGTTTTTTTTTTTTTTTAATTGTTAAATAATAATAGTTATTATTATTTTGATATTCAAATCGAACTAATAATATTGTTTAAAATTGTTGACTATTGTCATACAGCTAATGTATTATCAGGGTTTAAGGATTTCGATTCAATATAATTTGTTTTTCCTATAGTTCTTTATAACGTAGCTCCAGCATATATAGAATTTTTTGTTCATAATAAATTATAAGTAAATCTGTGATATTGATAGTTTAATGTAATTTTTATATAGTATTTTTTGAAATATTACAATTCTTATCATTTAAAAAAAAAATGTATTTTCTCCTAATATTAATTGTTAAAAATAAAACAACAATATTTGAAAAAAAAAAACTAAAACTCGAAATTTATTATTGTAATATAAGAAGTAAAAACCAAAATACAATAACTGCAGTATTAGTTGTTATAAAAATGATGTAATTTTGATAAAGAACAAATATTAACATTACTTTTGAAGCCATATATTTTAATCATATTTTTATAAAATAAAATCCTGTTCATTTATTTAGAATTTTACGTCTCTTTTGCAAATGTTGAGAATTTTATATCTATCCCTATAATCATAATTAGTGCACGAATTTGCTTTTTTTCCAAATGTCTTAAAAAATTGCTTTCCAACACAAAATCCATTTCAATACATTAAAGCATTTGAAAATTAAATTTTTATTTTGCATTTTATTTTTAAAGACATTTTTTATATTTTATAGAAAAAGTTTAATTAAAAAATTGGTTAAATAATTTCCAGAAAAGTGAATAAATTTTAACTATTTATTTTTCTTTGTCATATTTTTTTTTTTATAAACGTCTATAAATACAATAGAAAAATATAACACATTAACACATTTATGCACGTATTAATATATAATTTTCTATTATTTAACATTTTCATCATTTATTATACATTGAAATAATTATTGAAATATTATTATAGTATATTTTTTTTAACCTTTGTAATATTTTTGGTGTATATATTAGGTAAAATGTATTTGTTGTAATGTTTTCTCTTATATTTTATAAAAATTAAATTCTATTTCTATAATCATAATATTATTAAACGTATGTATACGCGTGATATAAACACACAGAGCTCAATATTCAAACTCGGAGTAGGTATATGCAATATCATTGTATAGAATATAATAAGAATATGCATCGTATATTTTAATGATCCACTTATTCGTCGAAGGGGCAACAGCGTTACATGACGATAAGGATCAAGGTGATCATACGTAATTTTGTATACAGTTGAATCTTAAAATATAACGGAAACGGGTAGTTACAAAGGAAGTAGGAACAATATACTTTAGAAATATTTGTAACGTTGAGAGAATGAAAGTGTACATATAATATAGTATACAATGTACACATTATAATATATTAATAACTATAAAATGTTTAAAAATATAAAACATTATTCTGGCGCAATCTGGATTTCAATTTTTATTTTATTCAATATCTTCTAGAGTATTAAACAAAATTTTTACCTTTTTCACAATAAGAACTCAATAATAAAAAGATAATACAATGGATAGACAACGGCACTACGAAACGAAAACAGATGTGGTACACACGTTATGAATATAGATTTAGAATTATTATCAAGGACTAAACAGCTCTTGTATTGATGAAAACCAAGATGAAAAAAAAAAAAGAATATATATTATTTTATTAATGTTGTGTAAGTTAATACAATTTTTTAACTAGGCTAAGTAGAGTTAATTGACAAAAAATAGGAAAAACTTAAGTTAATATCAGCCAACATCTATAAAATATTAATATATTATGAGATATTTTGTAATTAAAGATTACTACATACTTACATATAGCATAGCTAAGTTATAAAGTTAATATTAACTTAAATTTAATATTTTAATTCATCAATACCCAGAATTTTATATTATATTATTACAATAGTATTTTATATATTTAAGTTTCCGAAATTGAGTATAAGTTTTATACTGAATTATTTATCTTAAAAATATGTTTCGCGTTTAAACATACGTAATACTCGTAATATTATTAGTGTGTTTTTAACCTAAACATACTACTATGTCATGTTTTATCCACTGAAAGTAAATGGTAAATTAATAAATAATAATGTATTTAACGACTAACGAGACATATTTCTGTTTATTCTGGTATCCCTGGTATATAACACTGTGTATGTTATAGTATTAAATAATTATTTACTGTCATATTTGCATTGTACAAACTAGCCAACATATTGTGTTTATTATTATAGTCAACCAAACGAAACCTTATTATTAACGAATCATTCAACGAATATAATGATCGAACAAGACATTTGTCAACATTTAAACGGACAAGGCCAGTTCTTTGGTTTTCGCGTTTCAGAAAACGATTCATTAGCAAAACGTATAATATCGAAAATTTATTTTTTTAGTCTATTTACATGATCTGCCTACTTATTTCCTATTCAAACCCGAACACGGTCGAGTTAATAACGATTTAAGAGTATGGCAAGGTTAATAGTTTACTATTACTTACTGCGCGTATTCTTTATACAATCGACGTACGTTGCATAATAATAAGAAAAATAAAAACAAATTTTAGATATTATTATCTTATTTTACTAAATACGTAGGTAATAGTATATTCGAACATTTTACAATACTAAATTATCATCGGACACATTAATCAAATATTGTGTCACAATTGTCAATCACGCAAATTGTTCTAAATAATAGTGCATAATATTTTTACCATAAACACAAAATTAAATAAGTTTTAACTAAGAGCCTTAACTAGATGCATCACATATTATTTAAATTTTATCTATAAATATTATTCACCAGTTTTGTAGAACGTGACAAATAATTTGAAAATAAAATAAAATGTACACTTTGTGTATTTATATAAGTACCTATGTGAGCTAAATCTATAATATATAAACATTTAACTAATTTAATTAATGTTATTATAATTTTATTGATTACATGACTAAATCGGATCTTTAGAGTAACTATATAGAACTTTTTAAGATTAGTTTTCATAAAATTAAGGTTTATATCTCTATATGAAAACGAGCTATGTACCTAATTAATACAAATTCAATAAAAGATTTGTTTTTACACCCATTTGTCATTAATTAAATTATAATACAAGTAAAATCTTGTCTCGTGTGTTACGAGGTTTTTTTTAGACAATTATTATTTTTATTTAAATTGTATTCAATTACGTTATTATACAAATATTATAATTTATTTATTATTAATCCATGCGGTGAAATTGACGTTAATCAATCGAAAACTTATTTCCAACAGAGCTAAGTTAACACAATATATTATTGTTCCACTTTAATATCTTACGGGATAGTTTTTCGTTCTACTAGAAATAATATATTAAGCTCAAAAGTTAATTTTGTCTACTATATGACTTGACCATTTATTTTCTATGTTAAAAATAAACACGCGAGTATAATTTATGATATATATATGATTATGTTTCTAAAAATTATGAATATTACACGAACGTCCTAGTTCGCGTGCTTCACATGACCACGACTGCGGTATATATATATACATATACTTCAATAAATACACATAGTAGGTATATTGTATTGGTATACGGTATACCACGTTTATAATATTATAGTTACCGTGTCTGTAAACTGAATCATATATATATTTTTTTTTTTCAAATATTTTTTTCCCGACCTTTTTTGAGTGAATGGACGTCCGTTGGCGCGCGCGCATGTTTTTCCTATTATACAATAATATTTGAACAAGAGGCTCATCCTCAATGGAATTATTTATCGGTCGCACCTGACCAGAATTCGCACGGTGAAATATTCATAAAAGCACACCACCGACTATCCGACGGCCACTTATATATTATTATCATTATTATTATTATTATTATTATTATACCGGGGAAGAACGTCACGCCGTCGGGTCGTGGATTTCATTTGTTTCGCCTATCGCGTGACGCTACCCTCGCGTTTTCCACAGGTATATACCGCATATTATTATTATACCTGTGTATGAAACAGCACTGTCCCTCCCACGCGCGCATCCGTTTCCGGTAACCCTTAAGTATTCGTAACCACACACAAACGCATCATATTATACCAAAAATATACAATATAAATGTATAATATAATATCATTTTATAACGAAATTTATAAAACTAGAACTTTTTTTTTTTCTACGTTTTTAGTAGATATATCTATACTATATACCTAACTGATAATATTTTATAGTGATCCGCGAGAAATTTTACGATTATGAGTGACAAAGGACATTATTTTCATTAGAAACGAATTCGAAAATATATGAGATGTTGTGAGTACAAGAAATTAATATTTCGGTAATAATTTCATATTACAAAAATTTTGGAAATCGCATTTGTTTTCATGCCATGCCATGGCATCTATGATATTTTAAGTATAGAATATCAGATATACCATACTATACCGGTAACAAATATACTAAATTATGGTTTGGACTACGATATAATACGTATGGTTATGGAAAACAGAAAAAAAAAATTGATATTAAACTTATAAATAAGGCATCCCTCCTTCGTCCCTTTAGTCCTCAGAAGTCAGAAAGGATATTGGTGGATATATTTATTGTGTTATAAATGTATAATATTATAATGAAGATTAGAATGCAATAATATTGCATTCGAAAAAACGATTCTTAGCGAAACTCGTTGAGATATACAATGTATATTATACTGATAATATTTATTTTTTTATTTATGAAATAACATGTAACAGGAAAATTAGTTATCATTAAATATCTAATATAAAACTTGTTAAAATTACAGTTTCCGTGAATTTTGTAGTTTTGTAACTATAATAACTCGGTAGTTTTTCTTATACCAAAGAAAAACAATTAGAATATTCGAATAATGAGCTAAATAACGTACCATATCTAAACAAAATTATCTACCGGTTAGCTATACTTTATTCGTGGAAATTTTTTTTTTTACTGATGTTATAACGAAATTATAATTATAACTTAACGTAACAATACAGGTAAAAAATAGGTAGGTATATCACTTTTTAGTTTATATTAAATATTATGTAATAGGTACCTAACATACAACCAACACGTCAAATTAATATTTATATATTTAGACAGTAGTTTCTGAATATTTGTAGTTAAATTATAAAATATTTTACGATCATATTTTTATGTTTATTTAATTCCATTACAAATGATTGGTCTTAAAATACAAAATAAACACTATATATTATATAATATACGCATCTAGATGTTTTATAACGTTATACGGACTTACAAATAAAAAAAAATAAAATTATTATTTTCTATTATCTCGTAAATAAAAACCGGATCACAGTCCGAAATTATTTTATATTTTTCAAAACCCGTAAAAAAATAGCGAATTCGTTTAAGTATGATTTTCTAAAAAAATATACTTGCGCAATGATGATTTCCAAACTATAGCTTACGTAAAACTACAACATTTAATTATTATTATAATAATTATGGATAGATTTTTTTATTTGCAAAACTAAAAAAAAATATAATCAATATTCATAATAGGTATTGACATAATATTAAAAGTACAAATATATACATTTTTGATCTTCGTACGTAAACTTATTTCTATTGCGCTTGGTTGTACGTATACCAACATATAATTTATACAAAATCATGACCAGAATAAATTATATAATTTAATTAATTATAATTATAAAATTAGATGTATTATTTTCGAGTATTGGCGAATAATATATGCGATATAGTAATCATTTAAATGATTTCTCACTTAGAGATTTTGTCGCCATCGGGTACAAACAAATTATGTAATTTACAAATTGCATTTTCCAAAATTATTCTACATGTACAGAAAACATATGGCGTGATTGGGATTCCTGCTGATCTAATCCTATTAATCGGTTGTCGGTTTGGCATAAAACAATTTCATGGTTAATATATATTACCATGGTTACATATGGTATCATGGCTATATAGAAATACCGCCAGGTCTCAAATCATTTTTTTTTCTGTAGAATTGAAATTGGTCATAATCTATAGTATACGACATACGTATTCTTTTAGATTGTATTTGAATGAAAGAGATAGTCTTAGAATTTTCTTAAATAATTAAAGAATAGTTTGAAATTTAGAAGATATTTAAGGGATTTCTTTCTCTATCTGGATTCTGCATTTAATTTTTGTTTCGCATTTTCTTTTATAACAATTATTATAACCTTTTTTATATACACATACTACTTTTTTTCAATCGTTTTTATTATTTGTCACTTATTATCGTGGTATATCAATACGGTAAATTGTTTCTCCAATTTTACTTTTTTAACTCTGTATTTTTTTTCATATTTATTTTTAACTACTTTGTAACAATAGAATTATGTACATATAATATTGGCTTATATTATTGTACAGTGGATGTGCACAAATTATTTTTAAATCTCACTAGTAACGTTTTGATTTTTTCATAACAGCATCATGTTTCTGTGTAGGTACTAAGTATACCTATAATATATTCCTTAATGTTTTGTAACCAAAGCTGTCCAATACGTTTTTAAAAGTATTAATTAAACGCGTTTTCATTGATTTTCAACCGAAAAAACTACGTTTATTATAATGATCGATCATACGAGAACTGCAATTTAAAGAACAAGAAAAAATATTATGAACTTGAGTCACAATATTTTTCTCGAGACCATAATACACCCCACTGAGAACGATCGGTTATTACAAACGCCCGAAAACGTCTCTACAGGTGATGAAGATGTTAATGTAATCATAATATTATAATGGGAAAAAAAAAAATAAAAAACCCGAGCCTATTGTCGGCGCCCTTCGCCAACTGGACATATTTTTTCTTTATTATTTTTACGACCCTAAAACTATTTATGAATATAAATATGTATACCTATTAATATATAATATTCGAAACTAGTTTTCTTTTTAACCTATACCGTCCTCCCCCCTTTTCTCCCCTCACCCACCCGTCGAAAAAGTATAGCCCACGAAGATATTTTAGTGTTTATAATAATACCGAAACTGTCAATTTGGTATACAGACCGAAAATATATATTATACGGACTACGCAATAAAATTATATTAAAAACACGTCAAACGATATTTTATCGGTAAGTTTTTATTTATTTATTTATTTTTTTGTGAAACTCAATAAAAATGTAACTGGAAATAATATACGCTATACGGACGCACCGAAACCGTTGGTTTTCACATGAAATCAAATAAAACAAAAAAATGATTAAAAAGTAGCTATTATTTATATTGTGAATTCTCATTTGTACGTCATATTATTATGAGAAAAAAAAGCTAATTTACGTACGGCAGGTACATTAGTTTAGAATAATATATTGTAATTATCCGATTAATTCACAACGGGTTTATCGTCACTATACAGTGTATTATAAACTAATAGTTTATCAAATATGTGAAAAAATTATACGGTTTTATATTTTGTTTATTTCACATTTATTGCACATAATAATATAATACACTAACATTAATACGATGTTTGAAACAAACTGTTATGTTTAATTTAAAACCGTGTTATTTTTTCTACGACATAGTAATATTATAATATAACAATTTAAATAACTGAATAGAAATTACATTTTAATAGAATCCGTGATAATAATGATGATTTAATAATATATTGGGTACAACAAGTGATTTTTATCAAACGTTTTTTTATTATTAAATATCACAATTTAGGATTTTAGGGTGACGTGATTGATTTAGATTGTTTCTTTTTTTTAAACTTTGTAATCGAAATAAACATCTTGAATCTTAAACACTCTTTCTCACACTACAGTTATATCTACCTAATTAAATTTATTTGATAGCATTATATATTATATTTTTAAGTAAACAACTAATTTTGTTTTTGTTTATTTTAATACTCATTATGTTGTGACACTTTTTATGTTCTTAGGTTTAAAATAAATTATAAATATATTTTGTAAAATTTCTCAGATATTCACAATATGATTTATATTGAATAAAATAAGTTTATAGTATTATATTATTAGTATTTTCAATGGATAAAAATATAAGAGATAATGTTTGTATAGCTACAACAATGCAAATACCTATATATATATATATATATATATATACGTATGTATTTTTTCCTATTAAATTATAATTTCGATCCGTCCTCCCTATAAAATATTTTATTTTATATATAATTATTTTATAATGCGTATTACCTATAAAATCGAAGATTAATATTGTAAATATATTATTAAAACTACTGTAGGTACTATAATATAAATTTAAAAAGTTAGGTAATTAATATTTTTAACTCATTAAATTAAGTTATTACCTATTCTAAAAATTTTCAATTAAAATATAAGTACCTAAATAAATTTAGTCAAAAAGTAAAAATTAGACCTTTTAATTTTTAAAAACTAATAAAATATAATTTAATTAAATATATATTTTCTTATTATCCTCAATTTTAAAATGTAAAATTGTCAATAAATAGTTGTTGTTGCAAGTTAATTTAAATATAAAAAAATTTTGATATCAGTCATAAAGAAAAAACTTTATAATTTATAATTCTATCAACTGAATAATATTAGTACAGTCACTATAGACCTAAAGGTGGACATAAGTACCTTACATCGATCGTTGCTGACCAATTCGTTCACATAGGACGCGTAAAGGGTCCTCAAAACAAAATTTCATGTCTGAAGTATGTATATAAATCAGGTATATACCCTTCCGTTGACCACGGTAAATAAAGTAAAAAAGAAAAATAATAAATATTATGTTGTAACGTCGATAAAACGAATGTATAGAAAATAAAACGATTGCTTGATAATCTCTATAATATG
Organism: Eriosoma lanigerum; assembly: GCA_013282895.1. NCBI lineage: Eukaryota > Metazoa > Arthropoda > Insecta > Hemiptera > Aphididae > Eriosoma > Eriosoma lanigerum. Next base: position 23,436,751 of record CM023359.1, read on the forward strand.
CACGCACAAGTTATAAATCGTCGACGGACCTGTTTTGATATTAAAAAAATTCTTTCGGTGAAGAATTATTAAAATAAATAGGTAAAAGGAGATTATTTCCGAAACCCGTATGAAAACGTACGCATAATAATAATATACGTACAAGTATAGTGGACTAATGCCACCCGCCTGTTAGGGATTTAACAATGACAACATATCTGATAATGAACTCAAGATTATAATAGCATTTATTTATTTTCCCCTAAAACGATCATGTGATGTGTAAATTACTGGCGAAGGTGAAAAAAATTTAAAACTGTATAAAGAATATAAAAAAAAAAAAACAGGTCCGCCGCAACAGTGTATGTCAACTATCGATTATAATGTCTTAGCACTTAATAACGCACACACGATTTCTTATATAAATAATACCCAACAACAAACTATGTATATATATATATATTATTATTTTAGCTCCGACGGATTACAATTCAATTAAATGTAGACATTTTTGTCTTCCCTTTAAATATTATAACATCGTTTAGACTGATTAGGCACGTTAATGTATTATAATAATACAAATACACATGATAATAAGTTTTTTGTCTTTATTTTAGTAAGAATCTATCAACATTTAATAGTCCATATAAATCATGTCACGACAGTGAATCTTCGTCCTACATGTTTATAGGTATAACTACCGTATACGTATTAATTTAATATTTGAAACGACTGATGGATAAAAACGTTAGATTATTATAATTATATATATTATTATATCCAGTTTTTCTAGTTTTGTATATATATATATATACAGAATGTCTCTGAATCTAACAAATTCAATAACAGAAAAGTATTCGACATTTTCGTTAATTTCAATAATTGTGTAAAATCAACGGAATAAAAATTAATGAAAACAAACATTTTCATACGAAATTTTGTTAAAATTTAAAATTACGATTTCAACAATACAACTTAAATACGATATTGATATTTGAAATGATATTATAACTGGTATAAATAATGCATCGTGTTATAATATTTTAATTATGATTTAAGCGTATATGTTACTAGTAATTATGAAAAAACACTTAAAAAGATTAAAGTGTAAAGATAAATTATCCGTAACAACAATGGTAGTATTTGACCATTTATGACATAATGCGGTAAACGATTACAAAAATAAAAATGTAATCAAAATTTATAAAATTGTATTATTTCAATATTTTTTCTTCGTTTAATGTTTGTGTAAAAATTAACGAGAACAATATAATATTTAGTTTTTTCTTTGTTTTAGACAATTAAAATTTACAACATATAACATTATGTAACACTTGCTGCGGGAAACATAAAAAATACAAAAAAACAATATTATAAATCGTATTATTTGACAAGGATGTATTTATTCGTTAAATCTCAAAAATTGCAAAACATTATAATTAACCATAAAAAACATTAAACAATATTTATTTTTATTTTTGAAGGAATGGGGGGGGGGGGGGTTATAAGTATTTACGTGGCTGCATCCTGAAAATAAAACGTAGTATAATGATATTTAAATCTGACGTTTGTGTATACGGTTCGGGCGGATCGTCTTAAGTGCGATTAGCCGTACGGCTGAACGTTTTATCCGTTCCAAAAGTAATACAGACGATTTAATTTTTTTTAACGGCATATTTTAATATAAATATATATAATACAGGGTAAATAGAATATTGTATTACATATTATATTAAAAATAAGATTGGAAACATATATGATTTCCATTATTTTTTGTTACACAAAATTCTAAACACCCTGTATGTAGATATATTATAACATATATAGATTTTATTATAATGATTAGTTAATAGTTACTGACAGTCGTTTTTAGCCGTCCTGCAAGCAAAGTTTAACGATTTACCTACATATCTATAATATATAGAAAAATATATCGATTGTCGAACAGGACAATATAATATACAATATATGATTTGAAATCTTATGCAAATAAAACGCGCGTGATTATGATATTTTCTGAATTTTATATATTTTTTAAAATTATTTTAGATAATAAAAAACGGCATTTTCGTCAGATCAAAACAGTTATAGTAGGAAATGTGCTACAATGTGTGCTCTACTTCGTAGGGTTCTTCTTTTGACATCCTACAGATTATGTAAAATAATAATTTTGTTATAAATAAGTGCAGTTTTTCAAATATTGAAATTATAATATTATATTAATATAGACTCAAACGTACTTAAACGCGATAGTTCATCTCTCGCGTTATTCGGATAAAATTAATATTTTGGAGACTTAAACGCTGGAAGCAGAATGAACAAAAAAATATGTATTATTATTAATACAGGCGAGTTACGCAATAATATTATACTATTATCATTATACCAGAATACGTCTTATATATGAAAGTCCCGTATAGAGTTATAAAATTCTGAGCTATGTCTGTAACGACTGTAACACGAATGATTTATATATATCATATTATTATTGTCACCGGGACTTGTATAGATATTATAATATAATATACCGCGGTTACGGTATAATAATATATTATAATACGTATACGAGATACCTATACGAAATTACCGCTTGTAAAAACGCGGCTGTTATGAAGCTCGTAAAGCGTTTACGAACGTTATAATATTAAAATGACAATATAATATTATGCTATAATATATTAATATATAACGCGCGACTATTTAAATCCACGTCGGTAGCAAGAAAAGAGTTAGTATATAACATATAACATATCTATATACAGAGTGAACCGCATAGTGAAACGAGATAATATAAATTTCAAAAATTTTATGAACGATAATCACGGTGTATAAAATATATTATTATTGTAATACTACTATTGTGGATATAAAATATTGATCATATATAATTAATACTAAATAATAGATTTGACACGCAAATAAAATATTTTAATTTTACACGTATTTTATAATATTATATTAATATAGGATAATTAGTTATAGAAATAATGTATGGAATTTTAATAACATGTCCATTGATGTTTTTTGGTATTTTTAAACGTATAATTATATAAGTAAATGAATAATATCTTTTAAGTTATATATATATAAAAGAGATATAACTCTTTTTGACAAAAATACATTTTTAAAAACAAAAAAGAAGCAAAAATCAAAATTTGTATACTTAAAAATTCAGATACTTAAAAAATTGATATAAACTTTTTCCAGTAGATATCTGTCAATTAACTTAACTCAGTTAAAAAACTGCATTGACTTACCTAGCCTTGGTTATAACCAATAGTCTGATATAACAACTATTTATGTTTGTTGTACCAATACGTTAAAAAGCAGTTAAAACTATACCTATTATTTTTTATAAGAAAGCCAATTTTTTTTTTTTAATACATTTATTTGGTTTTTGAACCAAACTCTTTAATTATAAAAACACAAAAACATTACGAAAAATAAATTATTAACACTTTATTATATTATTATAAAAAGGTTTGGTATATTATATGATTATATTATTTAAAATAGAATTGTTTGTCTAATATATAATAGGTTTAATTAAAAAAGCTAAATCCAGCTCGAAATTAGGTAACATTTAGTGTTTTCTAAGATGTAATTAATTGTAAGTTTAACCACATTTTTTGACATTTGCGGCCTGAAAATCCAAATTTGAATTCGCGTACCGGAACGACGTCCTAGCACTCGGAATGATAAATAATTTAACGTATGGTTTATTATTTTCGTAAATTCGTAATTTTTTTGTAAAATATAACATTATTATAATAGAACGATCTAATATAAAATATATGCAGTGTGTCGAACTATCTGAACGGGCCGTTTCCGGTATTGTGTATTCACATTATGTCATTATGATACACCACATGCGTATCAAACGATAAGTCCGCGAGGTAAAATGACGACTTTCGGGATCGCGAGATGGTCATATAATATAAAACGACCCCGCGCGGCGAAACGACATTATATATTATCGGTTCGGGTTTTCCTCCCGGTGTTAACAGCGACCGGGGAGACACATATTTCGATATAACAATATCGTATCATATATTATTTTTATTTTTTGTACAATACTCGCGAACACGCCTACCGTATATATATATATATATATATATATAGAATATTATACCTACGTCAAAGCGTGCGTATTTATATAGAATTCATATGCGGAGAAGAAAAGAAAATTATGGTCTGCAGATATTATATGTCGAGACGCCCTCCCATACCGTTACAGTTCCCGGAGGCGAAAGGATATAATGTGCATACAGAATAACCGATAACCCCGTCCTATAAATTACATAAAATATATAAATACGCGTACGTATTACAACAGGACGATACGGCGGCAGGACCAGAGAGATATAGAGGCGGACAGCGAAGGGCTACTGGTTGCGAACCGCAAGAGCGGTAGCCGATGTTAGGTAGGTAGTAACCATATAATATCTATACCACTATTACCTCAGCTACCGCAGTCCAACCCGTTGTGTCGTCTGGTGTTACATATTATTATATATATATATACATTACAAGAAAGCATATTATTATAATAACGCTCGCAGAAATTCTGCTCGAATCGTTATTGTAATATATCTATTATTATTTAGGTCGTTGCAGTATACTGTATGTACACGCAGCATAATGTCTACATTATATTTTCATATTCGACATAATAATAATAATAATAATAATATAATATTATAACGGTTCGTATCTCCGGTGGTCGCCAAACCGAAACCGTTAACACCCTTGTGCGGTACAACAGTATGTTATATTATTATTATAAAGTGTGATCATAGCGCAGTGTAGAGATATAAAAATATAATGATAATAACGTAACGGTAACGCCCTGTGCGCGATCATTGCGTGTCGGCGCAAACATTGCTATTATTGTTATTTTATTTACAATACATTATAACATTATTTGCAAAATGTGTCTATCTAATGGATTGAAATAAGTTTTTCTTCGGTATGAGCTCATGAGGAATAGGTATATAGTATCCAGAAAATACGCATCGTTTTTGGACTAATTCCTATTTTTTAACCCTTTTATCAACTCGATATTTGGATAGATTACATTTCAAAACCCAGAACGGCTTAAAATTTTCTCAACGACTATCGTTGATTTTTCAAATTGTCATACGATTATTTCATGTAAGCGTATTTCCGTATAATAATTTTTACACAAATGACAATTAATTAATTACCCATTTACTTCAGATATCGTATAAAAATAAACGATGTACACACGTATAATTAAAACTAATCGAATATGATAAATATTAAAATATGTTAATGTATAATTATTATGACTACGAACCTTTTGTGAAAAAAAAAACGTGGATAGAACTTAGAAGATCAAAGTTACTTTAAAATATTGGCCTATCGAATAATTCTAAGTAATACTTCGAGTGAGTTTCATTATTTTTTTTTATATTATATGCACCATTATTTCGAAATATTTTTTTTTCTGTCAAATATTACGATGAGTGACTTAAATGGGGGAAATAATTCGACATTATAACGGTACACGTTTTAATAAAAGCTACATGTATAGTATTATGTAGGTCGTGACATTATTCTATTATATATAACAGACTGTTTTGTATATACTTTCGTACGATTCGCGCGATATATCATCGTTCGGACGACGGGAACAATGGCCTAATAGACACCCCCGGGCTCCTTTGGCACGCAGAGTATTATATTCACACACCGAATGTCCTTTCGCCAAATTCTATCCCTTCACACCCCGTTCTGCTACTGGTCCTTTTGTCGGCTTTTCGTTCTCCGGGAATAACTGCGTGCGACCCATGTGCCTCGCATGGATTAGGTATTGCAGTAAACATTATATACAATATTAAATTTATGTTATAATGTTATAAATTAAATATCTTCCCGTTTGTATTTAAACTCAAATAAAATAATTAAATTGTATTTATTATTATTATTATTAACAGGACTTGGATCTTATAGAATTAAAAACTAAAAAGTACCTACTCAAATAACGTACCTACATACGTACCTTTTCTGAAAATAAATTAATAAATAAAATTAATCGTTATATATTATCTTCAATTATCGAGAGGAAAAAAGATATTTGAAAAAAATGGGATGGTCGATTTTGGACGTTAGATTTTGGGAATTAGTGGTATATTATAATTTAGATTTGAATGAAATGATATTGCATTAGAAAATACGATTCTGAGTGAAACTACTGAAACTTAATATAATACAATATACTTTACTGATAAGCCGTCTCAAAATTTTACCACATGTGTAAACTACCTATGTGATTACTCAAAAAATTTGCATTAGTTATTATGAAAAATAACTTTTGAAATTTAAATAATGAGCTGAATAAAGTACCAACAAAATACAATTTTTAACCAAAAGCATATTTTATTATTAGTAATTAGACCATTATTTCTACCCAAAATCATGCTTTCAGACTTTTAAAAATACAAAATATCATAATATACAATTTTACTAAATATTTAAACTTAAGAAAATAAAAAAAAATTGTAAGTTATGATTTACAAAATATTTTGTAAAACGATTAAATAGTATACTATTAGGCTTTTATAAAAGGTTCAAACTGTTTAACACAAAATTGCAGGTAATATTAAACATTTTTGGAAAAAAGTTCAAAGCACTATATAATCAGAAAATCAACTAATTCATTTTAAAATTTTATCATGCGTGAAAACTACTCATGTGAATACTCAAATTTCAAGTATTTACGTTCAGAATCCTATTAGTTATTATGAAATAAAATAATTAAAAATAACAGAAATCGTAATTTTGTCTATTTTCCTTCTTCTTTGGTAATTTTTCTTCTCCCAAGGAAAAACTTATGAGAAATTCGAAAAATAAGCCAAATAAAGTACCAATTAGATGAAATTTGGTACGGGAAAGGTTCCTTATTTGTGGTAATTGGACCTTTATTTCTACCCGAAAAAGTGTCTTCATACATAACAAAATAAAAACATCATCGTAAAACCAATACATTCCTCGCTTCGTTCATAATTCAAAAGACTTGCATAATATAACATAAATATAATTATTTTGCATTTTAACAATATACATAAACGATACACCGATGTCTATAAAGCAAATACTGTGTACACCTCTTAAAACTTTATGGAAATAGAACCTCAAAAGTGAAGTATATTTTTAGTAGAAAAAAAATGTTTGGTCACTTCTGCTATACAATCTAGGTTAGGGTTTCTAGTGTATTATTATATTTGTATTGTATTATGTAAATGGTTTTATTATATTGTCAACAAAACATACATCGAAAATAAACGTTAGTGTATAAATGATCATCACGCGTTCTCACCGTATTATATAAATAACAACACAGCGACATAATTTTTATTATATTTGAACCTAATAGTTGTTATAATAATAATAATAATATACGCTACCTTTCGACGATGAAATTTGAATGAATTAATGTTAATTAAATAATTATTATCCATGTAAAGCGATGCGGACGGACTGAAAACATAAATATCCGATTATTCAATGTTCCAAAACACAGCTGTGGTTAAGTGGTTTTATTACGAGAACATTATAATCACGTAAACTCGATGTGTTTAATAATATGGCATATTTCGTATTTATAACAAAACAAATTATTATAATCTGTATTTTATACGATTCTATATGTACAGACTAATAAATATGGCGTAATACGTTTTTTTTTAAAATCCAGTATAGGTATAGTATTATAAAACGCAGTCGCGAGTAAGTATTTTTTATCGTGCGCGTCTGCGTAGTGTTAAAAAACATAAATATATACAATACACGTATATGAATTATTACAGTCAGTCCGGATTTATTTAGTAATAAAAGAATATTTTTTGCGAATATATAGACTGATTTATTCGATTTATACTTTCAATACGATTTATAGGACGTATATTATTTTCTAAGAAATAACAAGCTATATTTATGTAAAATATATATATTACATGTACAGAATCACAGCTAAAATTGTAAAAAATTTTAGTCGATATCAACAACCCGGTTATAGGATCTGTGGTACATATAGATAAAAATCAATACCATAAATATGAGAGTAATATTATGACTAATATTGCTTATATTATAATTATTATTTTTATTATTATAAGTGGACACGTGGCAGTGAGAGAACATATTTTATCTATGAAAAGGCCTTTCGGGTTACAGCGAGTCGATAATATTAAACGATATAGGGTGTGTCGCGAGGATTTGACATTTTTTAATAAAATATTAATGTAAAAATGATAAAACCTCGTGATTCATTCTGTGTATATTATACATTATAAAGGCGTATAATTTGTATTATAATATGCAGTTATCAGATGTACCAGAAAAATAATGAAAACGAATAGGTCCGTGCACAAAGCGAAAGAAAGAAAAACATATTGGCTGGTAATTTATGAATGTTTACGATTGTAAATAACGCGCGGTGGACAAGTCTGATAAAATAACTAACATATTATAACAACGTATAATATACACATTGGATGAGAGCGGTGAAACGTAATACTCGAACCTAACCGCGTGAACACCCGAAGACTTGACTTATGGTCGCCGCGTGTCGTTATGCTCGTTTGTCTAAATATATAATATGGTCGATACAATAAATATATAGTTTCAATGATGCCAAAACGGTATGGGTCCTTACGGATTGTCTCTAATATATCGATAATCGATCAAAAATCGTAGTTTATTATATTTAATTGAATCATTATATCGTTTAAAACAACTAAAATTACGCTAATATATTAATTTCTAAACGATGCCGTTGTTACAACCATAGATATATAAAAGGAATGAAAGAAATATAGATAGGACAGAACTATAGTAGCTACTCCGTACGGAAATAAGGCCGTTTAAGCCAAAACACCGATATCGATGGATATTTTACGAGACAGACGGCTGTCTGTAAATGGGGATTTTTCTGACCCCGTAATAAAATCTCGAAAACGTGTTAAGTACTCGTATAAATAGCAATATTAATGTTCATTACTTTAATATCAATGGTTATAACCTGATCATTCAATACAATATAAATATGGACTTTAAATTTTATAATACGTTATTACCATGGTATATGATTGTAGTGATTGTCAAATATATATGAATACTGTTAGTTTAAGTATAATAAATATTATATATATATATAATTGTGTACGAAAAACGATAGGAAAAACGATTTTCCCACGATAATTCTGCATATATTATATACCTATAAATATTTACGTATACAGCGTGTGCGAGACGTCACGACACAGGTTTATATTGTAATAGTCATCCAATTTGTAAATCAAAGCGTTCAGCGATGAGTTAAGGTCATTATAGTAACGGGGTATATACATATATACAGACTCGTTCAAATATATTATAATAAAGAAAAACAACTAATTATATACAGGGTGATCAGAAATTCGTGTTATGAATATAATGTATAATGTATGTAATCGCCATTATTTATTCAACGCGAAATTCTAATTACCCTGTATATCACATGAATATACTTTTAAAATACGTACAACAACCTCAATAGGATTGCAAAACACTTGTACATACTATTATAATACGTAATATTTCACCGGATGAGAAAACAACATTTTGGTAGACACTGACAATCTGTACATACCTATATATTATAATATATTAATATATTTAGTTATAGATATCGTATATTATTATATACATATATAATGTATAATATGTACACGAGCGCGCGCGAGCTCACACTCGTTTTACCGTCGCAGGTTCGGTCGGATAGTATTTGACACATGTCTTGCTTCATTAGAAAAGGTGCTTTAATATAATCTGGTTGTCATAATGTGTTTGCGGCTATCGTTTGATGTCTTTACAAACTGTTAAAATATTCTAATGAAGTTGTTTCTGTCCTGCAGCAGCGGTGCAGCAATACGACGCGTATAATGTGCGCGTGTACATACAGGGTGTTTGGATTATAGTGGTACAATAATTGTGAGAATTACGTACGTTTTTAACTCGTTTCCATTATTATTGTAACACAAAATTCTTCATCGACCTGTATAATATATAGGCAGTATATATATATATATATATATATATATATATATATGTATTTAATACAGCGCGCGCATACGCGTCTCGTCACCAACGATTTGATAATAATAATAATACTATTTATAGGTACCAGATAAATAATGACGTTTATATAATACTGTAACGAGTACGTAAAATAAAATACATTAAACGTACGAATTAAATTATCCGCTAGAGCGGCGGCGGCGTTAAAGTCTCCGCGATTAGGACTCTTCGAGTCACACTAATTAATATGTACGCGCAATTCCATGTTATGTACTCGGTATAATATAATATATAATATTGAGGGTTTTTGTGTTCAAAACGATTTGTTTAAAATAATAGTTTACAACAAACAAAAATCAATCCAACATAATATATACATCCGAATTATTGTTATTACTATTATATATTTCAATCTGAGACGAAAAAGATGCGCAGAAGACGCGAAAAGACTAATTTTAAATATGAGTATTCATATACCCGCAGTAACTAAATGCTATTATATTTCACTTTTAAAATATTTACAAACAATAAATTCTCGTTTATACATTTTAATTGGTTGTTTTTGTACATTTAATTAAATACTTCCTAATATCCTTATTTTTTTCGATATGCACTTTTAAATTTAGTGTGCTAATATTGCTAAATATTACAATTTTAAATCGACTTAAATAAAACTTTTCAGTTTATATTGTTTATAAGAGGCATAAATATATAAATTTAAAATAGATATTATATTTATAATTTATACCACAGTCGAACTATAGAATTGTATAAAACTAAATATTAGTACACATTCGAATAATTTATTTAGTCATAACTAGTTGAATTATTTATTCATTTTATTGGCGCCAACTAGGTATTGTTGGAATTAGTTTTCATAACTTGTTTTGTTTTAAACATTGAATAAAAATAAACATTTTAAATAATCCGTTTAAAATACACAAAACCTTATATTATCTCTTTAAACGACTTTTTATAAATATTTTAAGACATGGTGTAACATAATTTGTACTTGTAAGATTTTTTTTCTCGATAATAATAAAATATATTATGTGGTACGAAATTATTTCTACCATTTTGATTTAGTTCGCAAGACCTGTGAAGTTTGATTTATTATAATTAAAAAAAAAAAATACAACGGAGTCTTGCAATGAAATTAAATGTCAAAAATAATAAAATTGATGCGTCTCGTTTATTCGGATTATGGAAATCTTTTGTCGGGGAAAAAGTTCTGGTAAGGAATTTTTTCGAGTTCATCACGTAGTAGATATATAATATTATACCGCGGTAGAAGGTATAACAGGTATACTAAAATATATTAATGCAGTGAAATATTCTTTAACCGTATATGCACGTATTGGCGTCAAAACACTCGAGAATAGTTTAGGTGTATATATATACCTACAAAATTTCGTTTACGACCATACACAGTCGCTTGAGTGTTTTAAAAGTGGCTTATAATGCGGTACAGCACGTTATAAAACGGTTTAGTGGCAGCAACACAAACATAATATTTGTAATAGGTAGCAGCCATATACACACGATTTCCGATAATATTTATTATTATTACTTGGTAAATATATAAAAAAAAAAAAAAACACACTCGACCAGGACCATGTTTCGGGATAAACGAAGTTTATGTTATGTATATATATTATGCAGGTCTTTGGTGGAAAATAAACGGCTGAACCCATAGGATTAGTGATGGGTATTTGGACGAGCCGATACGTGAGAACCGGTAGCAATAATAATATTGTAAAATAAAAATAACACGATTTTTAAATACTATAAACGAAAATATGTTTCATTATTTAAACACCCACTGCTGCAATATAATCATAATAGTATATTATAATATCTCTGTGAAGATGTACATGTGTGCTTTGATTATTTTAGAATAAATAAAATTCTTATACTATATTACGGAGAAAAAAAAAATACGTGTATACAAAAATTTAAATTGATTTTTTTTTCATTTTTAAATTTAAATAAAATTCATATTTAACATTAGTTTAAATGAATCTATTAATTAAGTGTATTTTATACAGTCGATTTTCATAAACATCCAGTTAAAGAGAACATTAAAACTATAACTTTTTTTTTATAAATTAATATTTCAGTATTAAATAAATTAATATAATTTTTTTTTTTTTAATGTTTAGTCTCTTGAATTGATTAAATTTGATTACCTATATATTATAAGTAGTCAATCTGGTAAAGTATTTATAAATTTGGAATTTAATATTTTTATTTTTATTACTCCCATATTAATTTATATTCATATTTTAAAAGTCATATTATAGACATTTTTAAAAATTTTAGCAATCGTAAATTTTAGTGTTTAATTTAAAAATTAGCATCTGTATTTGTACTAAAAATATTTTCTTTTATTGACTATATTTATTATACAATTTTATATTAATAATAAATATTTTCATAGGTACATTTCCTCACAAATACACATACAGATTATATAACGTCTCAAATATACAAAAATAAACAAAATAATTATGGTTTGTTTTTTGAAAATATTTTTGCTTTAAGTACATCGATAGTAGCTATATTATACAAATATTTTTGTATATATATTACATTGTTGTAACACATTGTTTACCAGGCACATATTTGAGGGGAGCGATAGGAACGATCGCCCACCACCCCAAAGACCGTATGATACTATACTAAAGACGAAAATTAATTTGATTTTAATATAATTATTATATAATAAATCTATAAACGTATGAATATTTAAAAAAAAAAAATCGCCCCCTCTACCCCTTTAAATAACAGTCTAAATATGGACCTGTTGTTTACTAAATATATCATTAAAAATTATAAGTGATTTTTATCAATCTACACGCACGTGTGCGGCAAATGAATTTTATTTTTGAAAAGCATAAGTTTAATGAGCGTTAACGAGTGGTAGGTAGTATAAATTTTACGGTCGGACTACGTCGTCGTGGCGGCAGACGTGTTTTGGCATTTTACTGTATACAATATATATAGTATAAATAACATAATATTCGATTCATTCATGAGCGGATCGGGTCTTTTATTCGGTCGAAATATATATAATATGCACATACGGTTTATATTTTCGCGTTATCTGAAGAGGGTGTTTGGTCGTTTTCGAGTTTTGACATAACATGTAATATATAAATATAGTAATTAACTGCTCGTGATGTGCGTGTACGCGATGACAATCGCAATGGCGAAGCGGCGCGTTTGAAAGGGAGAAGAGAGAAAAAACATTATTTTTTTTTTCATCTCTCCGAAAATCGGCTAATTATTTATAAGGGATGGTAATATGAAACTTTTAGGGATTCGTAAAAATCGAACCTATAAGGGATATTTCTTTACGACGAGAGAGAGAGAGATGGAAAGAAACTCACTTTATATTGTCCACGATTTCAGTCCCCCGCAAAATTAGAAACGTTCGTTTATATATATAATAGTGTATAATAAACGCAAACAGAACGTGTGTCAGTAAATCTGTTTTCTCACTCGTTCTCTTTGCCTCTTTACTCGATCTTCTCTTGTGCCGCGTATATAATAATATAACAATATTATATTTAACATATTATAATAATATTGCGTGTTACTCAGCTCTCGTTCTCCGACAATCGCACCGCTCGGGGTGTACGATTACACTGTATGTTGTAACGCGCAGATTCGGGACCGCAAAACAGTACTATACGTAGTGTTGAATTACAAAATAGTATATTATTATATTGTACGAGAAAGAATGATATGAAGTGATGATGATAGAATCGGGGTAACGCAAAGACAAAAAGATTATAATATTTGCGACCGTTTCTTTTTGAACCTAACCGCCACATAAAATACATTGACCGCGACCATAGATCATAAAAGAGAGGATTAGCCTATATTACGTGTATAATGTACTACTGGCAGCATCCCGTAATGTAACGAGACCTATTTTTGGAAAACAGAGGATTGTTTTGACGTTGAATAAATATTCTACAAGAGAGACAGGCGAAATAAACTATTTGGTTATCACTATATCATCATGTGATACCATAGTTAGAATAACTAAAGTGTGGATAGGCCATTTTCCCTTATTACACGTTCCCGAAACTACAAAGAGAATACTAAAATGATGATTTTTCTTTTTTAATCCGTGGACAAAAATTTTACTTCTGTGATGCCGATAATTTCCTAAATAATATAGATCGATGAACTACTACAGTCAATTGCAAAAACTATAAAACATCATTATTTTAACCTAACATTATATTGACCTAACTAGTAATCGCGAACACTATTGTAGTATAAACTATAGTTAGACATTTTTGTGAGACAGCCATATAATATCTGCTCATTTATGATGGGGAACCATAGGCCAATCCAGTCTTTATTATCTATGTATGATAACTGATAAACACCACCGCTATTGTCATATAACACGATAATATTATAATAAACGAACGAACTAATTTCATTAAATATTTAATAGTATACAGAATATATTACGATATGTGGGCCGTTAAAATAATTGAACCGTTATAGCTTATTATTAATTTCATCAAACGAATTGCATTTTATTATATGAGTGCAACTCTGTCCTTCAACCGATCACGACTTGTACCGTTAGTTACACGTGCTGCTAAAATATTATTTTAACGCCCTGCTGTGTGCAATATCCGTTTCACAGATTGTACATTATATTCATTGACATTTTTGGAAGAACGTTTCTCATTCCATATACAACTAGTACACTCAATGTTGGTTTTAGTAGAAATAATAATATCCTTAGACACGTGACAGCATATACAGTTTATATATTAAATTGGGTTGTAATTAAAACGGAAACAATATTCCCTGCAGGTAAATTGGTTTCGATTGGTTTCCGTATGTCGTATATTATTTTGTACGTTGTATCCTACTGAATTTTCTGTCGGTGTTAGTTATAACTTATAACAATTATACATTTTTATAAATGATTGTTTTGTGATATTAATTATATAGTAGGAGAAATTTTTCACACATAGGATTTTCAAATGAAAAAAACCTCAGAATGTTTTGACAAAAATTAGCGGAAATTAATAAATAGATCTCTTTTGTATTTTTTGTTCATACTAAAACGTAAGTATCGTGTGCTGTAAGTTAACAGTTAACTGTTTAATACAATCGATAACATTTAAATATAGATATTAATCGTCAATCGATTAGACACGCAAACATAAATATCTAAACATGTAGATTGAAGTCGATTTCTGCAGTGCTTTTTGCAAGAAATCATACGATGGTAATGAAGTTTTTGGATTTGGAAGTCTTATTTATATATACCTATATATTTATTTATTAATTCATTTGAATGAAAAATCGTTTATTATTATTCTTAATACTATCATATTAATATCATTATTAATGTTATAATTTGTTATTAATCAAGATTTAACGTGTTGTTAAACATATTATTATCGTTTTTTTTTTTTTTTTCATAAATGAATAATATTGTATTTAAAGCACACTAAACACTTTTTTTTATATTGTTATATAATATTAATGTATAAATACGATGTTCTACTCTAGTACTTAGATACGTTTAAATGTAAATTTTGTTAAATAATTCATATTTAAAATCCGCTTATGTTTTCACAAACGCATAGACGTTTTCATTTCGTACGTTGCGACTAAATAGATGATTTACGATTTAAAACACGTTTGTTATATTATTACTATTTCGGTCATCTCCGTACTAATGTTAATGTATATATATATATATATTATTTAGTTGTAAAGTGCGATTACCGTTCACAGGTTTTGTGTAGAGTCGTTATGCCGCATCCATAAAAAAATAAATATCGAAAACTTAAACGCGTATATAATATAATAAGAAAGATGTAAATGTAATTATCAACAACTGTCGCGATCACATTAAATAATATATTATAATATAGACGAAATTTATGACCGTCAAATACAAATTATTTTACATACAATTTTTATACAGTAAAAAGCCACATGAAAAATAATGTTATGTTTGTGTTAAAAAAAAGAGAAAGGATTGCTGTGCCGATTCAATAGTTATTGTTATATGTTAATCACTAAATATATACTATATTATTAAATGTAATACAAACATTTATTGTGATTGTCAGTATAATATTATTATTGTTTTATTGTATTTGGTTTTCCAAATATTAGGTACTAAAAATCAGTATTCTCCGTCAACTTATCAAGAAAATTAATAATTAAATTTCATAATCATTTAAGTTTGCATTTTTTCTTTTTACAAATTTAAGTATAAATATACCTATTATAAGTAGATAAAATATCAAAAAAATACTTAAAAAACATAAATTAATAATCAGGTATCTATAGCACGATTAAAAACATTAAAAAATGTTATTGAAAATATCTCTTAAATATATAAGAGCGATAATTAAAATTTTGACGAGTGAACTCTAATATTACGTGATCCGGGAATTTATGCCAATATTATTCATTAACGTTTTAAGAGTTCTTTATAGAAAAGACACCGTTCCAATATGATAACACGAAACCAGTTTTTTAAATACACATATTTACTGATGATGCTCTTTTCAACATACTGTCTAATAAAATATCTTATTTTGAAGAAAAATATACACCACTGTGTATAAATTGTTTAGTTATTGTTAGTCTCTGCATATAATGTTTACTATTTTTCACTTTTTGTAGTCGTTATAACTTACCCATTTGACGTTTGTTAACCATGAAAGTATAATATACGCAACACATAACTTACAACATTTTATGTATACTATACAAATTTTATATTTTTATAAATCTATAAAATTATTTTAAATTTGAGTATTAGGTAAATCGCTTGATAAAAAAACTTGACACAAAATACAATAACATGTGATTAATTATTATAATAATATTATATTAACTACTATTTGTTCTATTTGAGTCATACAATACTATAAACTTGTTTTAACAATCGTATTTCATATAAGTAGTACTTACTTATATTTAAACATATTTTACCTACTCACATAACCGGTCCTTTATTGATTCAAAATATTGATCAGTGTTAGTACTGTATAAGGTCAAATTCAGAATTTTTTAAAGAGAATACTTACTAAAATAGATGACAAACCCGTTTGGAATAATAATAAAAACAAATTATATGCAATTTTCAAGAGTCATTTTTTTAATTTATATGACATTTTTTTATGTTTTAATGACATTTATACCGAGAAATACCTGCAATTTTTAATAATTTAAATATTAAACAAATTCAGTGGCAGCCAACGAACAACGCTCAGAGATAGAAAGACATCTAATTATAACACTATATAACCTACATATAACTATTATAAACATCATTATAAAGCGGTTACATTGGGCTAAAAAATGAGTCCCAATAAATTGTATAAAAATTATTATTGCATTTTTATCACCGTAAATATATAAATAAGAACGTCCCAGATTTTGAAATTACTAATTATATATCATAAAGTTAGTTCAATTAAGCTCGGTTCACACGGTCAATTATTTTATTAAATATTTGCCATTTATCAAACATCAAATATTTGTTTGAAATGATGGTCACATTATCAAATAAATATTTCAATTTCTAAAACTCAAAAATCACTAGTGATTGATCTAATTTAACAGCTGTTAAACATTAAAAATTTTACATTCTAAAATTAAATTGGCAATTTTGTTTTAGCATAAATAACATATTTACATAAAAATATATATTTGTATTTTATATATTCCTTAATTGGTAGATTGACCATTATAATATTATTTAACTAATAAATTTAAAAATGAATTCTGTATTACAAAGTATAAATAATATATAAATATATGTATTATGGAAGTTATGCAAATTATACACAAAAAAAAGTTCTCGGCATGTTTTCTTGTAATAAATTTATATTTTCGAATTTTTAGAAAAATCTTGGTTCCATATTTATATTGTAGGTACGTATTAGATAAATCTTGATTACATTGTAGTATAATATTAATATAATATAATACAACAATTATTTATATTTACACTATTTAATATTACACGTAAAGATCATAAACATAATTTGTGATTTTATTAGAGTTACAATTATTCTTAATCTGTTATTTTATTATTACATTACCACAGTTAAAAGTTAACCGTAACTAGTAAGTACAATATAAAAAAAAAAAATTCTTATCAATATAGTTATCAAATTAGTTGAAAAATATTTGGCGAATAATCAAATATTTCAAAATTAATCACAAAATATTTGATGTTTGACAAATAGGAAATATTTGATAGAATATTTGACCATGTGAACCGGGCTTTAAAATAATACATTTAAAAATGTTTTAAAATGTTAAAATATATAATTAACTTAAAAATATATAGGTAACCTATCTAATGTGTTTTTTATTTATAGGTTTTTATTTAATAACCTAAAACTAGCAACGCGAATATTAATATTTATTGAAAAAAAAAAGTATTATTGTTTATTTTGTATTCTATTTTTTTAAATATTTCTTTATACGGCATATCTATAAACTATAATAAAATATTGTTACCCCATATTGAATACATTAGCATGTACTGCGATTATGATACCTGTTGATCGTATATAAAACTAAATACTTTCAATAATTATAATTTATTAAAAAACGTACCTAAAAAGTGAAAATGAAAAGGTTAATAGGGGTAACGTATTTGAGGATATTCGTCATTTTCACTGTCATGTCAACATGTCAAACAATCGTATAGTATTTACCGTATAACAAATATTTAATTTATTTCAAATGTTTAATACCTTCACGCGTTATTTAGGTCACCGCTCACTTGGATCGCAACGTAAATGTGTGTATATAAAGCCATCGAGATAAGTGATCTTTTTTTTCGCCCTTCAAAATTTTCTGATCATCATATTATTGATGAATTGTCTTGTGGAAAGTTCCTAATATTATTGTTTGAACTCGCCGGTAAATGCAGATTGATTGGATTTTATATCATAAGAATTTTCTTGTTATTCAACGAAATTGAGAACAATCAGTGAGGTATTTGAGGGGGCGAAGGAAGCAATCGCCCACCTCCAAAAAAACGTTTGGTCTATCTTAAATATTAATTGTTTTATTACAATAACATGTATATTTTTTTTTTTTTTTTTTTTTTGTATATTATACTACTATATTTACAATAACATCAGACCTGAAAAAATTGATTATTTATTTTATTATTCGTAGTCATAATTTAAGATAATGCGTGTTAGAAGTAGGGTAGTTAAAACAGCTGAATTTTGGAGTAAATTAGTAGCTATAAAATAATAGGCGAGCGGGGAATCAAATTATCTTAAATTTTGCTATCTAGATACTATCACAGTATCAATAAACTCTAATTATTAATTATTTTTAATCAGGCTGATCTAGTCAGACTGTACTAATTTGAAATGCTTAGATAAAAACAATACATTACATTTGATTAGGTCTATATTCAAATTTCAGATATTAAACTTATTAATTTATAATTAATCATCATTAGTATATTTTTTTTATTTATAAGTAGGTATTTAATATTATATGAAAACGTATGACTCAATGATAGTTAAAACTTAAAGAAGTCCCCAACGTTAATAACAAAAGTAATGCAATTTGAGAATAAAGAAAAGATCGAAAAAAATAACACTACCAAAAGGTAATAATATTATAAATTATAATAATAACTTCATGATAATAACAAATACGATTTAGATATTTGTGCATATTATTAATTTATTCAATGAAACTGACTGTGAAATTACTGAGTAAAATCGTAGGAAATAAATTATTAACAATGTGTAATACATCTGATAATGATTTTGTTTACCAATTATCTAAACATATCAAAAAATAAAACAAATGAAAAGGTAATTTTTTTATGTGACCCTATCTATTTGGTTCAAGAACATTATCGCCCCCCCCCCCCCCCGCCTAAATAAAATCTCAAATACGCCACTGAAAACAGTTTATTACATAACATTTATTTGTGTACACCATACACTCCATAGTGCTATGGACAACTTTGTTTGTCAATCATTTTTTTATAGATTGGCTGCAGTTTACACGTACAGTATTCTTTTCGCGACTATACTGTAAACAATATATTACAAGAACTAATATTAATACTATTCTTAATTTGTTTAATCGTATAATTTATCATCGACTATACTTCTATGTTCTATATTTTATAATTGACGACTAAAAATAAGATCATACACGTAGTACACAGATCAGACGCAAATATGTTTTAATATAACTATAGCGCACTACAACAAAATTCACCACAACGATTAGCATAATAATTATTTGTTATTCTTATTTTCCAATATGTTTTATACTTGGACATATTTATAACTATTACGTAAGTTTTGAAGTAATTGGATTCGTTGTAAAGTGTTGAGTATGAAAAAAATATTTGACATAATATAATATTGATACCTGTATAAAGAAATCATTGATTTTGTATTGTCAAAATTGACGAGATCCAGTACATTCGAATTGAATCTATTTGTACATTTTTACATTGCTCAAAACATAAAAACAAAACTTATGACTTCTCAGTGTCCTTAATGGTGGGATTTTGGGGGATAAAATAACCTCATGATCCGAATTTTTTTCAGAATTAAAATTAGAAAATAATAATAGCACCATTCTAGGGTATTTTTTAAAAATGTCGAGGTATTCTATTGTAAGTAGTATAATAGTATGGTGTATATTTATACTTATATTCATCAAAGAGCAAAGTTAACTTGTATACCATAAACGAATGGCGGGCAGATAAAGTTTTATGATGGTTAGCGTTGAAAAGATAACGATAACAAACATGGGACATGTATCAAAATCAAAATATGATGAACATTACAGTATTGCACAAAATACAATACACATACGCTTTATATATTGTATTTCGTAAAAATCATTGTTTCTTAAAAATGTCGTAAAATGTCCTAAAAAGTACTATGTTATATAGATATAATTCATGATTGGGATAGTGAGATATTATGTTTAAACGCATTTACATATAGCTTGGAAGTATTATTCAAATGCATTCGAATCCGAACCTTACGAATTGCATTCGGATTATACGCTTGAACAGTATATTATAAATTTATAGGGCACGAGATGATCAGAATTTCGTTGTTACGAGAATAATAATAATTAAGATAATAAACATTGAAAACAAACGTAATATTATTGCCGCCGTTTTTGTAGGATTAAATTCTTATCACTATAATGTGTAATACGAAATTACAAACACACGCGTAATAGTGTGTTTGATGCGCGCAATAATTCAGTGGAAACGGTGTTTATTTTATTCGAACGCGTCTTATTTGTACTCGTATCATTATTTATAGTTGTAGTGTATTAATATATCTACCGATAATATAATAATAAATGCATATAATATACACGTAATAATAATATTGTACATACGTTTCGACGGTGCTGATGGTCATGATGTGGTGTGTAACATATATTGTTATTTATTTATTTATTATTATCGTCATTTTGTACACGTCGGCGTCGTATATAATAATAATAATAATAATAATAATAATTTGTAATAATATATACTCGCATTGTACAACCAAGGGACGTGTTCGTGTCCGTCTGCGGACGAGAGGCGAAGAAAAACGTATATTTTTATACACGAGATTCGTCGAATGGGTCATTACGTATTCCTTTAACTGGAACATTACTCATTATGTATCGTCTTTTTATCTCGTACACACACACACACACACATATATATTTATATATATATATACACACACACTAATAAACCTATATACTACGTCATATACGTCATATTGTTACGGAGATGTATAATAATATGACGAACTGTACGCGATACATCAGCTCCACGAGTCTGGTGTAACTTAATTGTATATACTACGTATACTTAATACGCTATACATTATAAGAATAATACCCATACCGACCGACGGGGGGGCTTAACACCAAAATAATGCAACGGGAGTCGAACATTTTTATTTTTTTTTTTTTTTTTAGTTCACAACAATAATAATAATAAATACCTTGAGCGTAATATATACAGGGCGTTTGAAATTTCGTGTTACAAAAACATTATACGTAGTAAATAATACGTTGTCGATTATATATATTTCGGTTATTTTTGTAACACGAAATTCTGATCGTTCTGTATACAACACTCGCATAACTACGCACACGCGCGAGGCTGCTGCATAATTTCAATACACACGACAATTATATGTGTTTTCGAAACTCATAATATATACAGGGTGTACCGGACAATTGATTTAATTGGTGTTGAAATACTACGGATAAACGATGTCATCAAAAGATTTTTTTTTTTTTTAGATATTTATGACTTGCGAGGATAATCCGGGTGAGTGAGCATTGCGCAAACTTGCAGGCTTTATTGTAAGAATGATTTCCTTAATATGAATTTATAAATTGTTTATATATTTAAAGTGCATATTTTCGGTTTTTCAACTACATCTTAATCAGTGGTTTAATACTACTGCAACTTGGAACAACAAGCATAGTGTCTTTTTGTAATTTACGGTTCAAAATATTTTTGAAACGGTATCTTTAAATGATGGTTCTAAAATCAATTAGACGTCATTGATTTGCGAAATCATACGACAACAATTGGTATGTTTAGGAGTTTCACAAATTAGACTTTAAAATTAAAAACTTATTTATTTTACAAAAATTATATTGTGAAGTGTATGAAATATGGAGGTAGTTAGGTATGTATTAAAAAAAACTGAATACGACACTGATAACATAATATTATAATGATAGAATAATATTTTATATTATTAAAACCATATACATCGTTAATCATATTCTGACAATTTCGATGAGTACATCGACTTCTGAATTTTTTTTTTTAATTTTCTAAAGTAAACTACAGGTTATATATAAATATTTTGATATAGAAATATAATAGAGTAATAATATAATATTGATATTTTGTTATCTTTAACTTTTTTAAAAAACAAATCTAGTTTTAAAATATGTTTCTACTAAGGAAAACCTCGTCACAAATGCTGTATAATATAGTGTATACATAAAGATATAATTTATAAATATAGAGGTCGAAGTGAAAGCAATTTGTCGGACATTATTATTATTTCTTTATAAATGAATCGGACATACCGTGGATTGAGCAATCAGAACTACGGTATTTTGATGCGTCTCTTCTTCACTTCTATTGTGCATCTCTGACAACGTATTATATTTAGTTTGATTACATTAATCAATCTTTTGGTTAGTTATGATATTTAAATTGTTCCGTTTTTGTTCTACCATGATACATTGTATATATTATTGTCTTTGAAACATAATTCATATCATTATTAAAATTCCGCGGTCATCAGAACATTTTGAAAATTAGAATACACTGCAGGATATATAGATATGTTCGTCCACATATATTATACACTTATAATTTATACGACTTCTTTATGATGTACGATGCACAAATCAGTACTCGCTGCTCAGAATGGACTGTAACATAATGTAAATTCGTGTGTAAAAATATGCGCATGATAGTCCCTATTTTTCGTTTTTTTTTCATCAAATGTTATTTTTTATACTATTAAGCTTATTTTTTAAACTAAATAAAATTATCCGTTCCGGTTTGAACGCACTAATACAACTATTATACGGAAAACAATATTTTGTGGACGGTTGTATTATTATTATTATGTTTCGGTCGTATTATCATAACGCTATGAAAATATTGAATCCGTATTGTGAAATTAAATCAGCCCTTAAGATCGTTTTTATCTCGATTCGGACTGGTTATATATTAGGTTTAATTTCAAAGAGACGGGATAGGAATGAAAAATCAATAGGAGAATTATTCAAGTTCTGTTCGATAAAATAAATATATGATTTTTTTTTTTTTATGTTTTCTGCCCTTGTCCTTTTGACCTACTGTTTTTACACATGATCGATCCGAAACCGGCGTGAAAAATCAATTTCAACGAGACAAAAGACGTCGGAACCGGAAACCAATATTTCCAAATATATAGCCGGCACGGACCGCTCGTGGAGGACCCGACCGCGTGCAAAACGAGCGATTTCTGCGACGGATGCGCCGCAATGTCGCCTATCGCGTACACAATAATAGACGTGGATTTTCATCGCGTTTTCTGGTTATATTATATTGGACTGTTCGGTCGGCGGATGTGAACACGTGGTCCATCTGAATGTAACAGTTTGTACATCACGTTTAAATATAATGTTTTTTTTTTTTTATTATTATTATTATTTCATTCTACGATCGTGTATACCGTCAAATCAACAACGGATCGTACGCGCGGCCGACGATCACATCGTGACGTCTCATCTCGCGTCTAAATAATAATAAAAAATATATGTATATATGTATATGACAACCGACGATGATACAGCAGCTATATATATATATTATATTATTACGAACTCGCGAGACGGTTAAGTTTCGTTGCACGCGTCTATATATTTTATAAGACAGTAAAATAATGCCGAGTTTCCTTCCGCGACATGCCGCGTATGCGTTTAATTGGTCAAGTCCCGAGCCGACAGAAGTGTTGGACAGGTTGATTGGCTAACCGGTTTCTGTTTTCCCCGCGATGTTTACAACCAGCCAAGTACCAGTAGTACCACACCTTTGGCGGACCAATAAAAAAAAGAACAAAAAAAAAAACTCACGAGCACACACGCCACGCTGTAACAATAACCCCCTTCCGATCAAATATATGTTTTCGTATTTAATATGCATATTATTATCGGTTTTTGATTACGACAAAACATTTTCGAACATTGAAAAACACTAATATTATGGCGTACATAAGTACTATATAAGTAGTGTTTTATAGTAGATTCGCAGTGTTCCGCGAAAATGTTAATACAAAAATCACGTTTTATTCAGTTTTTTATATGATATGGATTTGCGTAGGCATTAACGTGTTTAAAAGTTAAGGATTAGTTAATTTTAATTAAGTTATACTATGACGAGTAACATTTTTCAAGTACCTATATTAATTTATAACTTGATGAATAAGTTCTTTTTTTACGAAGTTAAATAAAATAAAACTATAGAGAATAACATTTTTTTATATAAAATTTAACAGTTTTGTATTTTAAAAGTTTTAGTATATATATTAAATGTTATAGTACCCAAAAAAATTTGATAAATATTAAAAGTAAAACGAAAATAATTATATTTTAATGAAATAATATATGATACATACATTCATTAGATTATTTTTATTTTCATTTAACTTCTAAACATTTCTGGAGCATAACTTAATTCAACGAGTTAAAAATATTAGTGAACTTGCCCAGCTAATTTTTGATTATCATTAGTTATAATATATATGAGACCGAAATGTTATGTAATTCATACCCTTATTTTACGGTCCGTGTATTGTTACCCGTCCGAATATCAAAGTTAGAATTCTCAACGCGCGTATTAGGGAGGAATTCGCAATGTTCCATAGCCTTTAAACTATATAGTGGTATATACACTAAACACGGTATCCGGTATGTACAAATGCTCATTCGCTATTATAATATAAACGTCAGCGTGTTTATACACGTAAAATAAAGGGTGTCAAAAGTATAACATAATTATATATAATATTGTTGTATATATATTTTGTTGATTGATTATTGTCGTCACATCGTCTATACTACAAAATACCGTATTCACGTGACTATTATAAATAAAATAAATGTACATATTATTATTATGATCCGGTGTCTACCTATATGTTTCATTGTCGGTTCAAAGAATTCTTTTTTTACTATATATATATATATATGTTTTTTTTTTTTATTTACAGAATTTGAATATTATATAATATATTTATATATATTATATGCTACAAACGTGTATATATGAGTTTTTATTTTCCAACTTGATGGATTCGTCCGCAGTCAATCATCGTCAGGGGGTCCATCAGTCAATGGAGAACCCGACGTTCGTGTCAGCGGGTATCACAACAACAACAACGACGACGACGAAATAATACCGATTTCTCTCACCTGCGCAGCCCCTCGTTTGCAGCCAACAGTATATATATATTGTGCTATAAACATTATGCTAATCCGCGGACAGGGTGCTTCGACGCGCATGCGCACGACGACAAAAACCTATTCGAAAAATATAATATTTATTATTACAAGTGTGTATAATAGGTTCGAGTCGTTCTCGCCACACCCTTATCGGGCTTTTGTTATTATTATTTTGGAATTCCATCAAACTGTAATACGTATTTTTGGTGTATATTATATGTTGCATAAAATTTCCATGACTCGAATCAACGAGGTCAAAACTTGGATAACTCGAAAAATGTTCCCTTATTACCATCTCGAAACACTGCCACCCGAACACTTCGTATTAATTTTTTAGTTATTATAACATTTTTAACACCATCATCACTGTCCGAAATAATACGTTATCGTTATAATGCCGCGTCCCAAGACTAAAGTAACATTGTAGACTACATGCCATTGCCACATTGTTGGCAACGTATTTTGTAAAAAGTTTCTTTAAAAGTTGACGATTTTTATTGAATATATTATTAATACATCGGAGCTATAGACAGTAAAGACCGAAAAAAGTTAATGTTTTTCGCGATTTTGTTGACAACATTTCAGGCCGTTATGAATCATATATTTGTTATTATATCGTCATAGATTTAGTGATCCGTATTATCGCTCATATGTATTTGAAAATAGTATAAACATAAGAAAAATTGTATCCAAAAATATTGTTTGAATCACCGGTAAACACCTGTACGTTAAACATATTGCTAAAGTAAATAACATTAAATAAAATGTAGGCAATAATGTTTCTTTTGGTCTGGACGAGGCTTTACATGGCGAAAGTATGCAGCTCGGTCCGCGGTTATGACTATATTATATTATCATTGTAAATAAATTTTATTTCAAAGGCACGAGTTCAGACTGTACAGAATTAGGTCATATAAAAAAATTATGCTATTCTACTGGTAAAAAATAAATTTAAAAACATTATTAATGAATAATTAAAATGACGTTTTTCTATTAAATTTCTTATAAAAGATAGTTTTGGGGTGACGTATATAAAGAAAACACACCAACATATTCGCGATGGTCTAAAACCGAAAGACCGAACCGATATTAATTTGTTTTCATAAAGGTAAAATAATAATAATGTAAAAACTGATTATGCGGCCGAACCACGTGGTGAAAATATATGGGTTTACACTGTACATATATAGATACTAATAATAGACATGTTATACGATGATGCTGCCGCGGTTCAGAATATTGGTACGAGCTCGAGCGCGCGCGCGATAGTCATCTCCGACATCAATCAACAAACGAACCCATCACGATTTCGACCCTATATAATATAACATAATATATTATATACATTACAATATGAATATCATAATATTTTTTTTTTCTGTGCAAGTTTTTAAACATTTCTATAGTGAAAATCACTATGATGGAACATTAATTATATGTATGATACAATATTGGCCAAGTTAGAAATTATTGTCTATACGTGCTTAAACAAACCGACACATTAAACATTGTATTTTAAATTTTCCATCGCTTGAACTGATTAATATAATATACCACTGTCGATATAGATATTATGGGTTTCTCTTAATCACGATCGTACCAATTAGCAATATGACGATAAACATAATATAATGTTTTTTGTACATCGATAACGGTTAGTTTATGGTTAATAATGAGAGTATTAACATAAACGATATAAACGAAATGAGAATGTTAAGATAAACGATATTAATATTTATTACTCTTGTAAATCGAAATAAAACTCAAGTTTTAATCGAACAAACTCGTTAAAGTATAGCTAAAACTATAAAAGAAATTAACTAAGAAAAATTTTTTAAGGTAATTCAAAAATTATGGTGATCGAAGAGATTTTTCAAAATAATACAATATAATCGTTATATTATAGTCCTTTACAAACGAACATTTATACAACGCGTCTATTCGAGACTAAATTATCTTCGGTTCACACGGTCACGAAAAGAAATATAATATAATATATTATAAAACCCTTTTTGCGGACTATAATAAGAATAACATGACTATTATTATACATACGTGAAGAGTGAAGACGGACCGTGGTATATTGTATTATTATAATATATCGACGTCTCATCCATAGTTGACCGCAAATTTGAGTATGTCATATAACTCCTAAGTATGCACGTCTATACCTACATTATACAGGGGTGACCAAAACGAATCTATAGTAATTTGTTAAAATCAAGCTTAAAAAGAAACTTTATTTTTACATCGTTAAAATAAGTTAATATAAGTTATAACATCCGTGAGTAACACTATAACGTGGTTTATTATGCAATTTGTATTATTAAACATTAAAGTTGATTATTATAATCGGTATAATATATTATATTATAATATCGATAATTTTAACTCGATATCTACTTTCTTTCATAAATATTTATTATTTTATTAGTCTGTCGACTAGAGCTCAAATGTACAAATATTTATGTGCGGTTAAATATGATAATAAAACTGAATATTTAAAAAAATAGAAATATTAAATAATTTACAAACACTGAAGTGTTTATTTATTGATTGATTATATTATGCCTACGCCTTCTCATAATTATAATTTGATACTTTAAGTTCAAAAAGGAAGTTTATTATTTATAAGTGGCATATTGTGTTATTTTGTAACATCATCATATATTTTTGCGTTAGTTTCTAGTCAAAATTCTAGAATATAATAATTAATAAATTTACCATTAGATGCCTGCCTAAACAATACTTTTTAGAAATTCGATTTAAAATAAAAAAATAAAAAAATGACACATCGATAGTTATCAAATAGTGCAACATTACGAATAAAAAGAGAAATAATTTATTTTTCTTTAAAAATTATTGAAAAATTCCTTTAAAAAAAAATCGTATTTTTAATCGCATATCTTCATAGAACGCGTTTCGTGTTTATGATTGATTTAAACCGAAAAGAAAGTATGCAAATGCATACAAATCCAAAATCTATACGATTTGGTAATTGTGGTGAACATATTAATTCAGGAAAGATTTGATTTTGGACACCCCTGATGTAGGTACTGTGTTATACTATTATCGTTTGCCGGAGGATGTCCGCGAGCGTGCGCTAGCTCGTGTTCGATGTGTGTGCTATTTTGACGTGGGAGAGATAGTGCGGTTTGACAAATGATGTTTTCTGATCGTTTCCTTAGTCGCATGCACGCTTTTACGAGTGTAAGAGTCGTAGTTAGCCAAAAAAAAAAAAAAAAAAGTATATATATACAGAGAAAAAAATATCAAACATCGCAAACAATGATAACAATAATAATAAGGACATATTATTATATTATTATGTTCACAATCGGTCAAAGTCATCGGTCGGCCACACGCAGATTGATTCCCATGATGATATTGATAATAATAATATATTTTAAACTCGAAAAATCACTAAACATTTTCGTAATATATTATGTTGTTATATGTGTCATTGTCGTGTTGCGGTCCAACACCATATTATTATTATTATATAATATTTTCTTGTATATTTATGTTCGTCCGATTGTCTGATGTGTACCACAATAATAATATTATATTGTACCTATCGCTAAATATTATTATTCACACACTCGTGGGAATACGATATTATTGTATTCTACAACAGCATCGGCGGCGATGTTTGTCGCGACAACAATATTATTATACTAATAATATTACTTTGCCAAGACGCCACCTTGAGAAAACCGCCAAACTGGATATCTGTATTCGAATTCACGATAGTTTAAGTTAAATCGATTTAAACTTATATTTTGTCATAAAATTAATAACTACTTGACTTTTTTTTTTGCATTTTGACTTGAAAACAACGAATAATTTGATTACAAATATCAATATCAAATTAATTTATCGGTAAATATTTTTTCAGAATAAACATTAAATTAATATTATAAGCTGAGAATAATTTCTAAACTAACTACAAAATTTGTTTGATGTTAAATAATATTATTTTGATAGCCGACGCGCCGATGACGCACGCATATTCTGGTCATCTATTTCCGTTTAAAAAATATAATTATTAATAATTATCGTTTTATTATTTTTTAACTGTTTTCGGTATCGCGTGATTTGAATATCGCGTGTTTGATTAATAGTTTGTTTTTATAAAGATACAATAATATAATTTATGAGTATATATTTTATGTCCATTTAATTGCTAATTTTTTTTTTTTTCTAGTATTCTTCTATAAACATTATTATTCTATTTTCATAATATTTATATAGAAATTAATTATTTTTCATTTTAAGCTGTTTTATAATTTGTTTGGTAGATAGATAAATACATTTACATTAAAATTTATGCCGTGTTATATAAGTTGACATTTGCCATGTTTGTCCTTGTTGATATTTTTTTTACCTATTTCACACTTTTGACTCGTATAAATCATTAGGTAATTTTAATATATATATATATATTGTATATAATATAAATATAAATGTTACTTTTCAGCGAACTAAAAAAAAAAAATCACAATCTTAATCTTAATCAAATGAAAAAAGATACGATTATCAAAATCTTCGGTAAATTATCAAATCTTCTCTTTAGATTAACTATCTTGAAATTTAAATTTTTTATTCATTCAAATGTATTGTTCTTTTTTAAATTATTAATAAAAAATCGGCATCTATAAATCTTGATTTTTTAATGAAATTTTACAATTAGTAAATAGAACTGAGACACTATATATATATACAATATACAATATATATATCGGATGTTAATCACTCTTAAACGGAAACGATAATTTATTTCAGTTTAATGTGTATATTTGTTTTCGTACTAATATAATATAATATTATGTACAGTTGTACACAAGTCGTAAATAAAGCGTTCGTTAATTGTATATATTATGTAGGTACTTATGCATATATTATTATAATATTATGTTATCTTTTAGATTTTAAAATACTGAATAATAAAGTGAAGTAGATAATTCAGTGCAACTTATACATTCGTTTAATGGATTTTTCTTTATCAGTCATAATATTGTTTATACATTTATGCGAATAATATACTAAAATATCCAACGTTTCGCATCTTTGGTATAATTATAATTTCTGTATTTAAGTAATTCTGAGAGTTTATACATATTTAAATTATTCAAATAATGTGTAATATTATGTACTTACCTATGAAGTATATTATCGTTTATTGTGAATGATTTTGATCGATGTTTAGATATTACTGGAAGTTAATATTTATCGTATATCCAACATTCCCATATCCCACACAATAAACGATCCGATAATTTGAAGTTTTGTACACCCGACAAAAATACAACAACACGCACATAAATAAAAAGTCGTATTGTGTATAGGCATACTTCACCCGTGTCCTGTATGATGATTCGTATTTGTATAATTTTGTTAATTAATAATATTCTATAAATATCTATAAAAATGGTGCCTAAATTCATATTATATTTAATTGGTGGTGGCCAAACTTTATTTTTAATAACAAGATACTACAGAGAATATACTCTTCTTAATTGAAAAATAATTAGTAATAAATATTTTGTATGATAAAATTATAGTTATCATAATGAGTTAAACAATCGCGAAACGATTAGTTACGTCCAACAACACAAATTTCAAAGAGTGATAATCGCATTTATAATAATAAAATATTTATAAAATATAAAAAAAAACAAATTACTATTGCAGGAGATCGATTTATATAACATCGTATTTGCCATTGACTATTTGGACACCTCTAAATTGAATGATTTTAACGTCAATAGAAGAAGTTTATATAATTCAAATTATTCATATTTAATCTTCTGAATGGTATTATAAATTGATCAAAATTTTATGTTACAAAAATGATAATAATAACATAATACAATTTTCAAAGTACGTATAAAATACGAATAGCCATATTCAAATATGTTTGTAATATAATTATTTTCATTTACTACCTCTACAATGTTTAGGAATTTGTTTTAGATATCACAGGCGCGATGATGTTCATTCCTAGGAATATATACTTACCTTATTTGAGAGAAATTGTAAAAGAAATGACCATGTCCCAAATCTGAACTCCGGATCATACCTATACTTAGGTTTATACCACTTAGACTCGACATACCGACGATTTATAATATATTGACTTTATTGTTTATAGGTTCTAATACTTCTAGATTAATATAATAAACAAACGATATAAGCGACTAATATTTCGAATGTCGCTCGCACCTGCCGCTACCGTCGTTCAATATAATACGTTAGACCTCTTCTATAATTCGTAAATATTTCCAGTCGTACAATATTCATATCGATCGTCGTTTGTTAAATTATTATATTTTTTAAACGACACAATTCTCATTCTTGTGTAGTATATATTTTATATATATATAAAAAAATAGTTTTCTCTATTTCTTTCTTTGCATGTCGCCCGAATGTTATAATATTAATTAGAAGCGAATATATTATAAATAGGTAGTGTAAAATAAAATAAAATCAACAAACGACAAAATTATAATAGACATACCTATCGTATAAATTATAATATTATTTTGTATTTGTTTTTTTTTCATCGTACAAATATATGTGTGAAAATTCGAATCAAAGATTTCGAAAAAAACTATGATGACGTGATTGAATTAATCGCAAGACATTTTCGTTCATATAAATCGCGTGGGGGAACGACATGAATATATATATATATATAGAGAGAGAGAGAGAGAGAGAGAGAGATGTATAATAATATCGTGTTATTAGTATACGTTATAATATGGTTACAGTATTACACAAGAACACTATTAACCACTTTTAATTGGGCTACAATCGCTAATGGAACGAAACCGACCTAACCGACCCGAAAACAACACATCTTCATTTCCGACGGAAAAATGTTATAAATCTTAATATTAGTATTAAATAATAATAACACATAAATTTTAGGCACGCCTTTGGTCGATTTCCAAATAACATATTAAAAATTACAACTCTATATAAAATAAACTCGAATCAAAACAGGTATATGAACCATCACTGCTACCGGGTTAAAGTGGCGAGTGGCGAGTAATACGCTAGATGATATAGAGTGTGTCACGAGAATTTAATGATTTTACATTGATATTGTATCCCAGACGAACAATGGAGATGTCCAAATCGTCGTCGGTTCACTCTGTATAAATAAAAATTTTAAAAAAACGTATTTACTTGTTTATACGTTTCATATAGGTGCGATAGAACGATATAATAATAAATCGATGGTTTAAAATTTATGCGTTGCCACGAGTCGACAATAACTCCGCACTTCCGCAGGTTCCAATAATTCCTCAATAATACATATTAACATATATATGTATATATATAGTAAGTTTATAACTTAAATAATCGTATTTTACCGATTTTTGTCGAGAAACGAATGTTCTCGTTTTAACTAATATAATGTTATATTATAATCGTTAAAAAGTTTTTAAAAAAAAAAAAAAAAAATAGCCATAAAAAAATATTGACGGTATATACTATATAGTTTTGTAAATATCCGCTATTGTTTGAATACTGTGATTTACCCAAACCGCATACATAATATATTATTATCTCCGTGTTTATCCGTTCTTATTATTTTTATTGTTTATTATTCAAATTTTACTTTTTACTTTAACCTAAAACATGTTGTCATTTGACGATCTATTTAAACGAGATAAGTGTTAATACAATTAAAAATGATTATATTATATTACACGTTTATACTGTAAATGTTATAGTTCACAGAGTCGTTAAACTCGTTTAATTAAATAATTATAAATATACATATGTCAATACTATAAACCAATGTTTTATATAATTTTATATTTTGGATTTATTTAACTAGGTACATCTAAATATCATCAATATATTATATATATATATATATTTTTTTTTTTTTTTTATGGGCGAAAACGTGTATATTATAATAATTTTTGTTCGTAAAATAATATCAAATAATGTTCATATAATACACACTGTATATGTATTATAAATAATACGTGCACAGAAATACAGAACATATTACTTAGTTACACTCTATTAGTCTATTAAAACACGTGGACTGTGGTGAACGCTATAATATAACCCTTAAACGATAGTCTAAAAATACAATATTAGATATATTAGATTACTCAACTTGTACAACTAATACAAACATACTGTTCTCATTTGAAAATATTACCGAAAAGTTTAAACCATTCTATTTACATGAAAATGCGTTTACAAAAACTGCGTTGCTCATTGTTTTTAAATAAATAGTCCCTATGTATATTAATAGTTATAATACCTAATATCATAGTTTTAAATTATTATCAGTTTATCATGTATCGAGCGTATCAAATTTCAATATATCATTAATAAAACAATAATATTACACTCATGTACTTGAAAAAATTGAAAAGTATATACTGTATAGGTATACATTTTTCTTTTTTAGTAAAATTTTAGCATTCAAGATTAAACAAACAAAATAATTCTTTAGGTACTTATATAGTCCAAAAATTGTCCATAGGTATAATATAGAATTTCAGTATAATAATATAATGCTTAGGTATTTAAATAATTATAATACATAATTATACTTGTCTAAGTTTCAATTTTTTTTTTTTTTACGAGTGATACTTATAACTACTCGTATTTCGTACTTATATATATATATTTCATTTATTTATTTTATACTTACTAATTATATATTATTATTATTGAAATTACAAAATAATAAGTAAGTATACTTTTAGAAGAAAATATTGTATTTTCATATTATATCATATTAATATATGTGATTAAATATTTCATACATGTATTATCCGTTGTATTTATATGCATATATATTCCAAATAGGCAAAATCGATGAAAACATAACATTATTATTTATTATAATCTGAGTTTTTGCAGTTACATTCGAACATATTTTAATATATTAATCCTTTCGTCGCTTTGAAATGCAAATGTTATATCTTATATATATATACAAACATAATATGTGAACACACTACACGCAACCCTTTCAGTCAGAAATAAATTTGCAATGATTTATGTTTAATTGTCCTTAACATGCAATATGCAACGGTGCAACTCTAATATATACATATGTACATGCATATAAAACTATATTGCGACAATATTATAATATACGATTTATTTCCATTTGTCATATCGAAACGAACAAAAGTCTTAGTACAATATTAAAAAATAAACAACTTATCACGCCGCGAATTATGCATAATAAATAAGAATAACTAGAAAAATAAATGTTTTATTGTGTTAACAATATAATATACTAATACTACAAAAGGTACATTACGCTTTATGTTTTAAAGTGTCTATACAATAATATAATTATCGCGACTCAACAAGAAACAACAACAAAAACAGTATATTTATTTATTTATTTATTTATTTATATATATTTAAACGGACAATGCTCAATTACAAGTATAGACGTATACGTCTGAATTTATAAAATATTTGTTTTACAAAATATCGAATCATAATTATAATATTAAATATGTCAATAAGAATAGAATGTAGTAATTATTCAAATAACATGATATATAATTCAATTAACATTTGATCTAGACACCTTGTTTAAAGTCCAATATTTTAAAGCTTGTATATAAAATTTAAAAAATCATTTTAAAATCATTATTAGATATGTATTTGACTATGATAAATAAATGTTTATTTTCAAAAAAATATTAAAATGTTTTTTCCTTAATTAACTATACATATTAATTATTATATATATAAAAAAACCATTGTTGTCAAAACTGTCTTTGTATTTAGGGAGTTTTAAACACACATTTACCATTTAGATAAGTGGCCAAAAATAGCATAATTGGCAGATATTATTCTAAATTTGTGTTTTAAAATTCCACAAAGACTTACGCGTATGCGATTTCTTTGTATACTTAATATGGCGAAACGTGAAATTTTGTATTATTTAAAATTTTCTCGTATAAGCAGATAAGAGCTAGATATTGCGTAATATATACGCAAAATGCGATCATCAGAGTTTATACTTAAATATATTTACATATTAATGTTTTTTTTTTTTTTCTAACGCGTAACAGAAGCCCCTCTTGTACGCTTTATATCGGGTATAACTATAACCTATATTCGGTTTTAGGTGTAGGAACATATTGCAATAATATAAAATGACCACGTTTGGTCACCGCAGGTGGATTTTTTTCCATAATTATTATCATCATTGTCAATACGCGGTGCGTATTTTTTTTTTTTTTTTAAACTATATTTTATTATATCGTTATTATTCGTGTTGTAAAATCGTCACTGTAATATTACGATGATGACTAACAACAACAATAATAATAATAATGAGCTGTAAAAACGACGACCGGCGGTTAATTATTATGATTATTATACCACGTCGTCGTCGACACTGTTCGCGGTGTGCAACGTGACCCGGAGGATCTCTGTCGTTAATTGAAACAGCATATATTATTATAATATATATATATATATATATGACCCTAGTTAACAACAGCTTGACCGGAAGTAATACCCTACCGCTCGATTCCTCGCTGAATGTACTTAGAATAAAAATAATATTTATATATACAGACACGTGCGCTCAATGTCAACATCGTTGTCGCGGCACATTATTTCGTCGTATTTTATACATTTTATATTATACATATTATACTTATAGTATAAGTCCGATATGCGTTATATCGTCATATAATATAACACAAGACGAAAAAAATCACTAGGTATATAGGTATATAACCTAACCTAACCTAACCTAATCTAACGAATAAATAGAAAATATTACTCACGCATACAAAATATTATTTTTACAACAAATGCGTTAGAACGCGTGATATCGCGAGGTTAATTTATCGAATATTTATAATAAACTTTTACGTTTATAGGCGGCCGTAGAAATATTTCTAGCGATGGTGAGGGGGAGAGGCAAGCGTTCAAAATATACTATATGCAGAGGAATGATATCAGACAATTTTTAATATTTAAATTATTTTTAAAAAAAATTCTATCAAAAAAATCCTTTTTAAAATTCTAAGAATTTTGAGGCACCCAAGGCTCCAATAACTGGTTTACTCGTATTCGTAAAATGTATATATTCGTAAAATGTATTATAGGTATAATAAATTTCAATTTCAAATCGAAATATACTAATATTAATATATATTATACAACAAAATATTACAAAAATGATAGGAGAGGCAAATGCCTCATCTTGCCCTACATTTACGTTTATTATAAACTATAAATCTTATCGTATGTTATGTCTTACGAATAAATCTATAAAATCAATTTATTTATGGCAAAAATTATGTTTTATTTTAACCTATTCTTTTTTTTGAACTATATTAATTTTCTCCTCGAGGATAGAAAAATGCCGAGTTTGTTTGATCAAACTATCACTATACTAACTATAATTACCTAAATAATAATTTGTTATTCTCATTAAATTATTCAACGTCAGATTATTTGATCTATCCGCATAAGACTTAGAACACTTAAAAAAAAAATAGATACATACTTTGCGTCTATATAAAATCGCATCTAAACTATATATATATATATATTATGAGGACGTTTCGTTTATAATTTACGATTCATATGACGCTATATCTTCTCTTAAGTATATCTGTTTCATCGAAAAACATATTTTATAACGGTAGTGACTATTATTATATCTGTGTTTGTACGATTTAATTTTGTTTTTATAATTTTATGTTTTTGTGTAAATATAACGTAATAGCGCTGTACGCGGAGATACAAAATTATATGAACGATTTATTGTCGTTTTTATTAAACACCATCGTCGATATAGGTAATAATACGATTCATTAATATCGCTTCTTAAAACATGACAAAACTATGTGTATCCTAAAATAATGTGTTTTATTTTGAAAATCTTCTTCGGTCGAAATCAGGCTGCTTGGCAAGTATCCAGACTAATATATATACCACGGTTTAAAAAACAGTCATCGCTGCACTTTAAAATATAATTATTAGTTTTCAATATATCTTACCTGACATCAAGTAGTTACGACTTTTGTATTTTGTTCGTTGATATAAAATCGAATGTAAAAACATTCAGTACTTAAGTATATACATTATTACTAAAAAAAAAAATACTCTAAACGCGGATTTGGAAAAAATAATAACAATAAATGGAATATGATATATTTAATGCGCGGATATT
Organism: Eriosoma lanigerum; assembly: GCA_013282895.1. NCBI lineage: Eukaryota > Metazoa > Arthropoda > Insecta > Hemiptera > Aphididae > Eriosoma > Eriosoma lanigerum. The sequence continues at coordinate 23,475,074 of CM023359.1, forward strand.
TAGGTGATGTCTAGTATATAAAAATATGGTATAATATATATATACCTATATGTTCTATACTATATTATACCGGCTTTTATTATCGTGTAAAAGAACATAATATAATATATAGGTAGCAGCGAAAATAAGATATTCTACTATACCAGGTACGTATAATGCACATTTGTTGCAGAATATAAAATTCGTCGTTTGGAAAAAAAAAATAATAATAAAAATTTGCGGACGAAGTAAAATCCCGTGAAAAAGATGACGAAGACGACGATGAAAGGGAGAATGTATAACGTCACTTGGTCGGTGTACTTTGGTAAACCGATATAGGTACACGTCATCGCCGCTCCGGTGTATAAAAAAGATTTAAAAAAAAAAAAAAAAAGGATTTGGAGAATATAAAAAGAAAGAAAGAAAGAAAAAATTGGCGTCCATAATATTATATTATGTGTATATAATACGCGACATAATTTCTATGGTTTATATGAGTAAATGTAGTAATCGGAAACGCCGGTCGGTACGTCGACGGGCCTTTGATCGTATTTATACTAAACAATAAATTGAACGTTGGGGTTAAAAAAATGAAAAAAAAAAAAAAGAAAAGAAATAGAAAAAGGAATAAACGTGCGCATTATTCGTAAATCACGAAATAATATTGCAGCGTCCTTTTGTTAGCCATCACAGGGCTTCGTAAAATCTTTCGGTAGGCGGTGTCGGCGGTCCTTTGTGCGACACACGCGGGTGAAAGATTTTCTGTGTAGAGCTGTCTTCTGTTTTCCACCCTCTCGATTTGATTTAATTACTGAATCACTCGTATATACAACACGCACGTTATGACGTTTATATATAAGTATGGTATACCTACCTACCTACCTCATACATACCGCCGACCTGTTCCGATTATAATAAACGGAGTGCGCGTATTATTATCATATTGTTATTATCTTTAAAATATAACGCGTACTAAAAAAAAAAAAAAAACCTAACAAAAATAAATAGGCGTTCGAAAGGGGTTGGGCGGGGAAGGAAGGCGCACATCCTTGTCGAGTATTTTTTTACCGTCGAAATATATACGCGACCGCGGTTCATACCGCGTATACCAACTATATACTGCCCGCAGGTGTCGAACAACGGGGAACGCATATCGTCTTAGGTGCGAGGCGGCGAAAACATCAACGAATGATGGTTATTATATATTATATCATATACAGCCCGATCAAAATTTCGTGTTACAACTAACTGGTAGGAATTACATAGGTATATATTCATATTAAAATTTGACATTTTTATAGTTTGTTGTAAAACGTTATTATTTTATAATCCTATATTTGCATATTTAGTTTAATTCCATTAATTTGGTCACTGAATGTGTGTGGTAGGAGTTGAAATTTACCAGAGGTGATTTGGTTAAAATTATAAAAATACGAACTCGCCTAATAAAATTTACAAATCAAGATCTTTAACTTATAATTTGTTTTAATTCGATTTAATTTATCCGATATTGTGGGGCAAACTTCACACGTGTATTTTTTTAAAAAATATTTATATCTCGCTAAAGCCAATATTTTTAAAATCTGAGTATAAATTTCGGCAATATTATAATATAATTCTTGGAAAAATATTTTTAATATCAGTATCTCATATTAATATATTATTAATTATCGATAAAGTCATGATAAAAATAAATATCTTTCAAAGAATTATTTTTTATGTAAAAAGTATATACCAAATGCTATTAAATTATAATATAGGTACATTCCTTGGTTCAAGCACCTTAGATAACGTATTTACTTCATTCTATCTTAGATTTATTTATAACAAAACGCTACCGTAAATAATTAATTTCACTTTATCGCATAACATATATTGATAATATTCGTCAATTTATAATAATATGATATATTACTATTACTATTACTATCTATTATGCGATTTTTATGTTTTCGAATTTTATTATACACGTAAAATGTAAAGTAGGTATAAACGAATGAATAAAATATACGAAATAGATATATAATTATTATTTTTTAAACACCTGTACAAGTAGCATGTAATTTAATATAATAGAAAAACACGATAATATTATAATAAATAGCATTTTATGTATACGAGTCTATAAAATATTATGATGACTGCAATTTCTATATTGTCGTTTGAAGTATAAAATTATAAATATACAATATCCTATTATTATGGAATATACGTTATATACACATTAAAATTCTAATAAATATTTTATTTAATTCTCGTTTGTTGAAATATATTTTAAATATTTAAATACCTATATATGTAGGTAGAGTATATACCTGTTATATTATATAATATATTTTAAATAATACCTATTTATTATAATTTATATTTACCTATTTGCGTATTATAATTATTTATAGTATTTTTTTTTTTTTTTTTTTCATATGTAATTATAGTTTATACGGTTATTAGTGTGAAATCCTTTGAAATTGAATTATTAACGCTTCTTGAAATACATAAAATTGGTATAAATTACATGATAAACCACAATTTATACAACGCTGAATTTATGTGGGTATTTAATACCATCAAAACACTGGGTTTAATATTCTTATTCAATTATTCGTGAATTATGTTTAGGTAAAAAATATTACTTTCTATAAACATATTATAAAAATTATAGTCGACGCAATATCACAACATCCCGAATTAAAATATCGAGTTTCGAAAAACGTATTCTGCAAGAACAATATTATGTACTATATAGTTACCTACCTATTGTTTTTATTTTTTTCGTATAAAATTAAATATTTCATAGAACTTAAAAATATTAGTAAATATTTTTATATATATTTTATATTCATCATATTGTATAACCCCATACAGAATTTTATAAAAGTCAATAATAATACCAAGGTTGGACCTTAACGAGTTAAAAAGTAAAGTTAATTTTAATTAAACGATAATATAACGAGTTACTTTTTTGTATATTAACTTAACGTAAACTATTTTCTAAATTTAATATATTAAAATAACATAATAATATTTTTGTGAACAGTGATATTGGTTTGTATATTATATTATAATAAATATATTTTTGCCAATAATTATGCGGTTATAAAATTGTGTTTATTTACACATAAAAATTTTGGTAAATACTCTATCAAACGACACATACGATAGGAATAGTGTATTGGTTTTTCTTACGTAGGTATATCCAAAGTTAAACAAGTAAATTTTTTACTAATATTTTAAGTTCTTTATCAATTAAATTTTTTTTTTTAATGAAGTTAAGCCAAATAATATACTTTTGTAGACACTAAAATATTTTTATAACCTACTTTAAGTTTGTTAACATACTTATTTTTATAAGTTCCCATTGTATAGGTAATTAAAAACAATGGTAAAAATTGAGAATAAATCGAAAATGTATAGTTTTTTAATTGAATTACCAAAAATATTTTTAAACATTTTTAACTAATAAAAGTCAAGTTAATTTTGTTTACATTTATTATCATACACTTGAACTAAAATACAAGTAACTTTTAACTTTTAATTTAAATTAAAAATTTCCTGGACAACTTAATTTAACGATTTTATAATTTAAGTTAACTTGTCCAGCCTATATAATACGACATACGAGTAAATCATATTTAAAATACGTAGTAGTGTGTCTCGCGTATATGTGTTTTATTTTGATTTTACGTTAGTGTTGTCTGGACATACATACTCGTATATAACATGTATACGCGTATTATTATTATTATTGTTATACTGTTGTTACAAACTTTAGACATTCGAGGGGTGTAAAAGAACATATTTGGAATTAAATCGAATTTGCTTATTGTTGCATTTATGTGTTATAGAACACACACTGGCCGTTTAATGACACGTATATATTTATTTATCTATACGGAGTTCGCGGCGGGTGTCCTACGGCATACGAATACCGTATAAAAATAGGAGAAAAAAAGTCGTGAGGGTTGTTGGAATTTTGAATAAGAAGAAGATAAAAAAAAAAAAATCGAAAACACATAATGGTACTTATATATAGTATAATACACAGAACCGTCATCGCGGTAGCTATCGGTTTTACTGCAACCGCGTGCGCCCGACGAGCGTATTATACAGGTCGAACACAATTTCGTGTTACAAAAACCATGGGAATCGCACACGTTTTCAATATTGTTTCGATAATTTTTGGTACCCGAAATGTTGACCGCTCTGTACATAACACTATATAATAACACGTACAAACACACAAAACGGGTCAGAACGGGTACATAATACGCGCGTTTAGTGTGCAATATAACTGTCTAAGTTATTCCGAGTAAACGCCGAATAATATAAGAGAAAAAGGGTCAAAAACATATATATAAACGACAGGAAACTTAACGACCGGACACCGTCGCGCGCGCATTGCGTGAACCGCGCGTATAATTTGACGCGCACCCGCGCAAGAGGAGTTCCATATATAATCCTTTTATGTTATTTTTTTTTCCTTCGTACACTCTCTCTTTTTTTCATTCTTCCTTTCTGTATACAATATAATATATATGTACATATATGTCGTAACATGCGTTATACGTATTATTATTATTATTATTATTATTACAATAACGCACATCACACTGGTACGAGAGAACTCGCGCTGCGTGATGGCTTCTGATTTATTTTATTTATATTATTATTATAAAATACGTCGCGGACCACCGTCGCAGTCGATACTGATTTACGCAACGCGCGAGTATACAGTTGCGCCATTGTCCGGCTCGAGCGAAGACGAATAGGAGAATTCTGTCCATTATATAATTTTATGTATAGGTGGTTTTCGGAGGGGAAAAAAAAAGGGTATTGTGTACAATAATCGTCACGTTGAATAAACTATAATATTTAAACGCTAGTTAAAATTCGAACAGACCTTTATTTTCTTCTCTTTCTCTTCACGAAAATATAATATATATACATATTTATTATTACGAGCGTAAACTCTCGATTTCTGCCGAAACCGTGCGCGCGTGCAACCCTTTCGCGGAGCGCACGTACCGTAAATCACGCAAGCCACTCCCGTAAATATCATTATTTTTTTTTCGTTTCAAATATACGGAATTTAATTTTTTTTTTCACCTCCTCTCACTGCGACAAATCGAATTCGAACTGGTTTCATTTATACCTGCGGGTCGGCTACTTATATTCTAAAACGTTCTCGGACACCCGTCCTGCGGCCCCGCGACGAACATCATCCCGTTTTCACGGTCCGTTACCGCGAGCCCGTTAGCATACTTTTGCTTTCTCCGAAATGGTTTTTTATTTACTGAGCCGGGTCCTCCTTTTTTCCAAGAACCATAAAACAATATAGGTGCTGTATCACAGTACACAGTAGCGTGTTCAATAAAATATTGTGAATATTATACCGAAAACGAAGATTAAACTATAAACGGTTACGCCGATCTGCCGCTGTACAATATATGTATTGAAAAAACTTATACAATTAAAATAGACAAATATTTTATATTTTTTTAAATTTTCACGAAAATATAAGCCTATTACAATAGCGAATAATTTCGTCCATTATTATATAACGTCATTTCTCATGATGTGATTATGAATAGAGATTTTGACAATTAGTTTTATACAAAAAATATCATGTTTGATCGAACGTTTGCGAAACGACGTTGTCGCGCGAAATTATATAGATTATAGATCTTGGAAACAAAATGCGATCCGGATGTTGCAGATGATGATCGATTGATCGACACGATATAATAATATATAACAGTTGAATAAAAATACTGATTATTATATATTAAATAATATGTTATTTATGGGACACAAAGATAGGTTTTTCTTTTTAAAACATGCTCGTATACCTGCCTATATATAATACGTATAAATAATATAATAATATTATATATTCGTATAACGTATATGTAAATATACAATGAAATCGCAATAGTATACAATATAGTGCATATCTCATCTGTTGAATTCGATTTTTGACTTCGTGATCAATATATATTATGTACCATACAGACCACCATTACCGCAAACGACAACGGTCCTAAGTGTGATATTATATGTTTAAACGTTAATAATTGTGTTTTACCCCAATTGAATTCCCACGAGAAAACGACCATTAAACGACCGAGCACACGCCCTGTATAAGTATATATAACACACATTTTCCGTCGTCGGTGTCCCAACAAAACGAGTGAAAACGTTTTATATGGCATATATCTGTGATGTATGTGAGGGGAGAATACAAATTGTTTCGATGGCATACATTTCGCGGCATGCTTTTCCCGGCTGTTGATTCAAATCAACTTCTATGGTAATATATAGCGCAAAAATTTTATAATAACAAAAAGATTTTAAACCCCGTTTTGAAAAATTTGAAATATTGTAGTTGAAATACAATAAAATTATATATTTATATAATGTTTAAATTACATATTAAAAACCTGTAAAATTCAACTAGTTAGTTCAACTAGTATTTTAATTAAAAATGGTACATAAATTAACATTGTACAAAATTAATTTTATTATTTTCAGTTTTTTTCATCTGCATAAAATTTTTCATAAACTCGCATTATTATATCAAATTATCAAAAAATAGCGACCACTCATATACATTTAACAAAATAGTAAGTCCATAATATTATAGGCGTGCGCACGGGTGTAGCTGATAGGCCATACCTGAATTAGTTTTAGGTGTGTAATTATTAATAATATTCTATTTATAATATTATATAATGACTTGTTTATAAAAATGACGCAAAAAAATAATTTTGTAACATTACAATTAGCAAAGTATCATAATTACAGAGTATGTATGGATCTATTTTTATGTTAACTAAAATTATTCATTTTTGGTTAGATTGATTAAACTATTGAATTTATAATCTGTATAGTTTGTATAAAATTAATGGTTGGACGAAAAATATCGATCAACTATTTTTAAAAAAATTTGTGTATACAATTACAAACTGTTCCTGTAAACGCTGAACGTGAATTTTCAAAGAGTCGTAAAAACTAATAAGCTTCGATCTACTATTATATATACATCAAATATAATAAGATGCTCATATGTTTTTGTTTATTTGACAGACGATAACAATATGATCTACTTCATCGATACCAATTCAGTAATATAGGAATTTAATATTGTATAAAATGTTCGGTCACTTGATCTCCACACACCGACTGTGATATATAGTTATATACATAGCAAAACACAATATTTTGGTTTCAAATACTATGTTGAATACTTTATTTATTTTAACTGTAAATTCTTTATTCCATGGAAATATTTAGCATTTACCAAATTTATAATTACTTAATGTGTTTAGAAATAATCATATACAATATAATACAATAATGTGTACGTAGAATGGTAACAATAATATATTTCTAATTACTATTCTAACGTACCTACCTACCTACTTATGGTTAAAACGTTTTAAATCGTTGTTTAGTCAAAAAATCTTATACCTGTATGATATTAAAGATACTAAAACATTCAAAGAAAAAAATGCATATATATAGCCTATTATATATAACCTATTATATAATAAACCACTCAACATATTTTGTCTAGACATAATAATATAAAATAATCTCGAAAAATAAAAACTTGCATTAAATTTAGGATTAATCAGAAAAAATTAGTTGTTTTATATTTATTAACATTTGTATCTAGTATAGTTGTAAAGGTAGTTGAAGGATTTTTCAAAAAAAAAATTAGTTGTTTTATATTTATTAATATTTTTACCTAATAGTTGTACAAGTAGTTGACAAAAACAACAACATTGAAAACATGATTTATAATTATTATACATTTTATCTAAAAAAACAAAAATCAATAAATAGTTGAGTTTTCACACGAAATTCGTATAATAAATATTAGATATAGTATGTATAGGTATATTTAGACAAAATAATATACATATTACTCGAATAAATTATATTTTCAAAACAGCGATTAAAATAGATTTCTTATTCTTTTGGAATAAATAGTATATTTTTTTATATATATGTATGGTTTCTTTTATTATATTCTGGCGTAATTATTTTAAGTCTTGATCATAAAATCAAATATATTATTAATATATTTAGTTTATTATAGGTATATAAAACACATTTAAAAATATTTCATTAAACCAAGTTACAATTTAGTAAATCAATTGGTTTTTAATTATATAAATTTCTGAATTTCTTAAATTGAGGTGTTTTTTATTTCTATAATTTTTTTATATTTTGTATTTCATATAAATAGTTTAATAGTATATGTATAAAAGATTAAAAATTAAAAACAAAATAAATCTTAATTAATACGTTGTGTTCCTATTATGTGAACTACTATAATGTATGTATACTAAATACCAATATAATTTTTTTAACTAATCAAATAATTAATACATTCTAATTCTTATAAAATTTAATATGGAATAATATTATATTGTTGTTATTTTTATAGATAGGGAGTATTGGAACAATTTATACGTTTTATGAAAGTTATAAAACACATAATTTTACACATAAATATATAGTTAAAGAACAACTTAATATTAAAAAGTTTATTTAGAAATAGTAATTGTTAATTAAATACCAGACCCTGAATAATTGTTTCCATGTGCTTGGTTCACCAAAAAATCTAAAACCCGAAATATTTAAATTGTTTGAAACATCAAGAAATGTCAAAAAACATATATTTTCGCAAAACTAATAGATTCCTCATCGCTTTACTCAGAGAATTATTTAAAAGAATTCATTGTTATTTTATTATCAATTAAAACTCTAATATTTATTTAAACATGATATAAATAAAAGTTCCTCGATATATTTATGAGTTGAGATAATAATATTTTTGTTTTACGCATCAGCCTTCAACGTCCTACTGTTACGGCCAGATTAAAACTTAACCAGAAATTCGTACGGTTATTTTATAATTTTATTAATTGTATTAATACATAATATGTTCAAATAAATTGTTTAAAATAATCGCAAAGAAAATAACATGTTTGAGTTAAAAATATTGTTTTTATTGAAATTAAAATTCGACGAAATATATTACTAACATTATAATATATAAGTATCAAAATTATTATAATATTAATTTGTGTTTCGGTCGCATTTTTAAACACTTTTGCATATATCAAACAAATTTAATCGTCCAAATGCGTTCCTTTTATAAGCTATATTATCTATATTATTATTTATTACTATTATTAAAATATTTTGATTGATATTACGAAGATGTGACATGAAATTGTGTATCATCATAGCGAAATTGATTGCACCATTTACAGGTCAATTGAAATCACTATTGTAATTCATATATGTAACTATAGGTACATAATTCAACAGCAGATTGAAAACAACGTTTAAGAAAAATTCTCCAAACGAATATATAAAATATTAGGTAGAGGTATTATACTATATTTATTCATATTTTATTATTACGTCATTTTGAACTATAATATAAGGTACTAATCTATATATTATATTATAAAAATATTTAATATTTAGAGCGTTTATATCGTTTTTATTATAGTAGATATATAAGTTATTTTGTGTAAACGTGTGTGGTATTTTATAATTTGTGTATGTAGGAAAATTGAATGTCATGCGTCGAACGCTTACAAATAGTTATTATATTATTTAATAATGTTTTCCTTTTCAAACTTATTTGTACGCCTGTTCAACACCAACTGTTTTTTTTTTTTTTTTTTTTATATATAATATAACATAGATATAACGACTTAAATAGTTAAATAATAGCTTTATATTTTATGTGTGTGTTTATGCACCTATAACCTGCTTACGGTTATAAACACAGGGTGTATCAAGAGGATTTGACAATTTTCGGTATAATATCAATGTAAAAAGGTCAAATCCATATGATACACTCTGTATACAGGTCCACATACATTGTATAAATAAATATATCGTACTTGATAACTCTTTAACCAATCCTTTACAATAAACCATCAATATATTTATTCTCTATGTCGTTATATTATTATTATGACTTATCCTTATACGATAAATCGCAAATACCTACAACATATTTTTTTATGGCTTCGTTATGAGATTATAATACCAGTCCGATGAACTATAATATTATAATAAAATCATCTATTATTAAATAATGTTTTACACGTATATATCTATAAATAATAATATTAAAATATATAACCTGTATGATACATAATATAGATTATAAGTACCTAAAATTAATATTTATTTATTTTTCTAATATTGCGGTCCTACGTAGATGATACTTTTACAAGAAATATATAGTAGATATTATATTTGTAAATTATAATTATACGCTGGATTTTCTTTCCAACATTATTGAAATATCTACCTACTTACTTTTATAGTAATTTTTATATTTACATAATAATATAAAAAATATAATAAATGTATTTGTTTAATTGGAAGTTAAAAATAGCAGGTATCTCTAATAAGAATAATATTATAATAATATACATAAACGTATTATTACGCGATTAAACGGTATCAGACATAAATTATATACCTATAGTACATATAATAAAGTTGCATAAATATTTATTATAACAATTTAAATTATTTTATTATAAAAAGCATAAAAAGAACATCATTATATAGTGTAATATTATTGTATATTATAAAATTTATAATATATTTTCAATTATAATATATATATATATATGATGTATCCAATAAATACTATACCTATATTATGTTTTATATAAATTTGAATTAATTTAATAAAATAGTTATAATACCTACACCTATAACAATATTATTGATTTTTTTATGCAAACGATTTTAACAATAATTCATATTTTTATTATAATATTTATTTCAAAAACCAGCATTTTTTTTTTTTTTTTTGTAATAGTATAACTTATACTATTGCACAATTTTCGATCGAGCATTATAAAAAATACAATAAAGATTTAAAACTTAGCTATAAGTATGCTATAGCTATAGCTATACCTATATATTTTGTTATTATAATTATAGCTATAACTTCTAATTATGATTTTAATTTCTGTTATTTTTTTAATAACATGAAACACTGTATGTACGACATAATAAATCCAACATTTTATTTATAAACTGCGGATCAATAAACTAAATAGGGATCTAGAATAATTGTTGTATAATTATTGGTTACAAGCGAAAAAATACATCGCTATATATAGATGTCATCAATCTTTTTCAATTCACGTTTGTGTACCACTACATTAAACCGTATCATTTCTAATATTATTATACACAATATAATAGTATCTTATACACACGTTTATTCATCGCTAGTTAACGTTAGTTTATCTGCGTCGAAGTTTTAATCTTTTTGTGTACTCGTTGAGTAGACACATCACAAACGTCCCGTTCGGATTTATTACCCGTTCACCAAGTAGTCAAACAAAACTCATGAAGGATCGTATATATATATATAGGGACCTATAGTGTAAATGTGTAATATTACAATATTGTCCAACACAAAAATAATGTAAGTACAATTGGCAGAGAATAAAATAAATATCATAATTAATAGTTTTCCGAAAAATCCGTTTTGATTTACCTATTTTTAATTCTTATTGACAATATCTTTTTTATCAATAATTACCCGTGCGGATAGTATAATATATCTATATCCACGGTGAATTGTAAAAAAAAAACCCATAATTTTATACTATAAACCGATATTAGCAGTTCAATTTTTAATACTACCTATATGTAAATATGTAATAAATATAGGTTTATAATAATCTCTTTATAATACTATTATATAAATAATTAGTATGTTTTCAATTTTGAATAATATTTAAATAAATAATATATATTTTTTTTGTAATAACGGTTTATGTTGTATAATCGAGCCAATAACAATACAAGGTGATCATAATATTATTATGTTATAAAACTCATAAAGATAACAAGGAAACGTATGTTATTCCCTTCATTTTCTTGTAAAATTTAATTCTGATCATTCTATATGTCTATTAATATAATATTATGTATTTTAGGATGATTCTATATATCTTCTTTAGGGGTACACAAAGAATAAACAATCACCACACCTTAGAAATAATATTGAAAAAAATATAATAAATTCAAAACCTTTTTACTTCAATAAGTCAGTAAAATATGTATTAAATAATAGGTAGACGTTTAAGGCATAATAATATAAAACAAATAATAATGAACTCACTTTTGTTTATCGTAATGAAATATCGTTTATTTTAGTATAACGACAACAATTAAATAAAAATACTATACAATAATATGTAATATCGAATAGATATAAAATAATAAAATATTTATAAATTATAGGTATAATATATATATATATTCAATGTATACATATTATATTTAGAAATGTATCATATAATAATAATAATAATAATAGTATAATAGTGATTTTATTTTTCAGACGCGAGTTCGAAAATAATAATAACTACATTATATTAAAAACGTACGTGTTTTTTTAACACGACGTATATAAGCCTTATTACTATAAGTAATATCTACAATCAAAACAGTTCGTAGTAGTTTTTTTTCATATTATACAGAGTAATTGGAATTTCATGTCACACTAATGGTGGTAATTAGGTAAGTTCATGTACATTTTTAATGTCCGTTATTTTTGTTACATAAAATTCAAATCATTTTATATAATAATTTAAGGCACTTTTTAGATGCTTTACACACACATATATATATATATTAGATATCTATATATCTATCATGATAATAATTAATATTACACAATTTATAGGAAAATATTAAATCACAAAATTTATATATAACATATTATGATATTATATTATACGACAAAGACGTGTACGCGTATATTATATATTGCAATTTAATAAATTTGTAATTATATATTATTATAAGTCAATTTTAAAGTATAGTTTTAACAAATGTCAATTCAATAATAAAAATTAACAACTTGACCGATAACGTCGAAACTCTAACGCGTACACATACCTATATACGTATAATTAATAATTATCAATTGCCATATATATAAACAAAATATTTCATATTTTTTAGAGATCAACTAAAATATGAACGCTATATATAGATTATATTTAATAAACAAAAGACTTTTGTCCGCTTATGTACATATAGGTAACTTTAGAAAAAAACAGATTTTTCTTACGATATAATATGGGTCATTATTATTATGGGTCGACTACTGGTGTCTGCCCATAGAGGCCTGGAGTAGGGCGCCGGCGGCCGCGGCTGCAGCGCCGGGATGCATGACGGCTGTGGGCCTTTTTGGTGGCACTTGCAAGGTAGGTCTGAGCAGTTGACTGATCGAGTAGCCGGTTGAAGTTGGTGGTGACGGTGATGGTTGTTGCTGTTGCTGTTGTTGTTGTTGTTGTTGTTGGTACGCGGCGGCTGCGGCGGCAGCGGCCACGGCCGAGGTCGAAGCGGCCGGCGGCCAAAAGTACTGGTGCAAGTAATCAAATCCCGCGGCGGCAGATTGATAATCGGCGACGCCGGCGGGCCATCCGGGTGCGGCGGTCGGATGGTGAGGTGGCCCGCCACGGTGATGATAGAACGCGGCAGCCGCAGCTGCTGCGGCCGCGGCCGCGTGAGCGTGTTGGTGGTGCGTTGATTGCGACATGATTACGTGCGGCGGCATGGGAGGACGGTACGCAATGCGGTGTCTGGACGATTGCGTGGACCGACGGCGCAGCTTACCGGTGGTTCCGCCGATGTACACATCGCTGCTGTTAGGGTCGATCATCCAGTAGTTGCCCTTGCCCGGATCGTCAAAGCTCCGCGGTATTTTTACGAAACACTTGTTCAGCGATAGGTTATGTCGAATACTGTTCTGCCATGCGGGCGTGTTCATCCGGTAGAACGGAAACTTGGTCATGATGTATTCGTAGATGCCGCTTAACGTAAGACGCTTTTGCGGGCTTTCCGATATGGCCATCATGATCAACGCGTTGTAACTGTAATTGGGCTTCTTGTTTTTGTCGTCCACGGACGATGCCGCGTCTTTCTTATCGTCCTTGCTGTTGTTGTTATTGCTGCTGCTGCTGATGCTTACGTGGCTGCTGGTGCTGCTGGTGTCCGCGTCGTCCTTTTGGCCGACGTCGTCGGTCGCACCATCGCCTGCAAGCGGCTCGCGTTTGTCGATCGCCGACGGTGGCCTGCTGCTGTGGTGGTGATTGTGATGATGATGATGATGATGATGGTGCCGGTTGTGCAGTTGATGGTGATCCGTGGCAGGCGGTGACGGGCTTCCGCCCGGCCGAGTGCTGTAGTCGACCGGCGCGCACAGACAATCATCGCCGCTACAGTCGCTGACCTCGCTGCCGGTGGTGTACGACGTGGACGGCCCCGGGCTCTTGATGTCCCGTTCGTCGTTTACGCCCAAACGACCCAGAATGTGATTGATCGTGAACGACGGTCCGTTTAACGATTTGGTGACCATTTTTCGAAATAAAATATAAAACAGCGAGTAAATAATAATAATAAAAATAATAAAATTACTGTCGCCGAGATATAAAGTTATAAATTACATTCGAATGTATAATATAATATTATTATTACAAACGGCGGATGTTGATAATCGTTGCCGATCATGTCATGCGTGCGATAACGAGCGTAAAATAAATTTTGTTTACGATAGTAAAAAATCAAAAACGTACAATGATAATACGAGACGAGAATATATTTGTTTTATTCACACGGACGAGGACGCACGAGCATACGGAACGTGTAGTGTCAAAAGACTGAAGACGGAACGGAGAACGGCGTCGTACCAATAAGGCAATATACGTAACTCGGTGTCGGTTCCAGTCGGCGGCGGCGGCGGCTGCGATCGTATTGTTGTCGCAGGACGGCGTTCGAAGATCACCACAACCGGCGACCAATGGCGACATGGCCACGCCCAAGAGCGCACCCCCACCAGTATTCGGCGGATATTTATGCGGTGGCGCGCTACTCGACGACCGTCGTACGGACACCATTTGTCTCCGCGCCGCGCAGCTGCACCCCTTTTCATTATCATCATTTTCAGCCGCCGACCGCGGTTCCCCCCACCAACAAAAAAACAAAACAAAACAAAAATCCGTCCATGTCGCGGTATATCATTTATAAAATAATAATATTATTAGATTGTTATTGTCGTGGCGTATATATTATATTGTTGTTGTTATTTTTTTTTCCACCCTTCCCCTGGTTTTTTCAGTGGGGACCACACTGAACCCGTCGCATAAAGTATACACATATTGACGAATGTTGTTATGCCAATATTGACGAGGATAATATGTTCGTGTTTCTGTGTATGTGTTATATTAGGTATATTCCAGTGGGTATACCTATATATAATATAGGTATATCCTATATATATATATATATGATGAATAAAATATTATAATATGCGGTATCAACCACGCATACCTGTGTAATAAATATAGAGAAGTTTGCTGATGATTTTCGTCGAACTCATCCTGCGTATATTATATTATATATATATATATACGTATTTTGTTATGACTTTTCACTTCCGTTATAGTAACGTTATATCACATTATTATCATAATAAAAATGTGATTATTGTGATAATAATAAGATTACGTGTACGCTGTCTTGGAGTCGTATAGTCTTTTATATAGAGAAGAGAAAAAACCTGTTCTCTCTGTATAACATATATGAAACCGTTTTTCGTGGCTATAAGTCTAATTATATTATTATATTTAAATTTAAAACATGGCAACATTTTAGACGTATATATAGAAAAAATCATAGGCATATTTTAACGACAGAAAAAAAATATTAGCAACCCATGATTTAATGTTTAAAATTGACCGCATGTTATAATCTACAATAATACATTTAATGCCTAAAATAAATATGCGTTTATCTACGGTTATTATAGTCAATACTTAATACTATATATATATATATAAAATATAAGCATATATTTTATATGTATTATTTATTTATACACGGTATTATATTTTAATGTTATAACATTATATAATAGTTATCATATTATACCTTGTTATATTATAACCACATCATGGTTATATCTCATAATCTTATAGATTATATTATAAATCAAAATGATTACCACATGTATATTAACCAACAGCTACTTAAACATAGGTATTTTATATCTATCCGTTATTTAACGAAAATTTTGTTGAAAATCACGTTGTCGTTGTTGTATGCTTAAAAGTCTCCATCGTAGTTCTATACCTAGTTATATTGTATAGTGGCTTAGTTAAGGGGTGAGCTAAAAAAGCTGCAGCCCCCCCCCAGAAATTTAAAAAAAATATATAAATTATTTTTATAGTCTATGAATAAAGTCGCAACTATTGAAAGTATACAAGTGATGTAGTACTATATAAAATCAATAGTAATTACTAAGACTATAATAATATTATTTAAAACGTTACAATATAAGAAATTTGTATAGCTGTATAGGAAATCTAAAAAAACCTCGGCATTATCATGTTAAACTTATGGAAGACCCTAGTTATAAACCATCATCTATGTGTAAAAATTGATCAGTCAACCCAACTGAAAAAAATTGTTAGCTGCACCACTGATATGTTGGTACGTTGTATATATCATTGCATAATATATATTATTATATTATAACGCTTAGTTTCTAAACTATTCACTATATAAGTATATAGATATACCTATTATTTTCTGTTGGTTTTAAAATTAGTTTTTTTATAGGTACAGCTGGTCACGTTTCGTAAGACTTAATAATTTAAGTTAGATACAATATATATAAAATAAGATTGTACTATAGGAAAAATTTGAAAAGATTATTTGCATACTTATTACAATAACAACATAATTTTATGAAAAATACTTTAATCTAAAATTATTGCTAAACTTGTTTAGAGTATTGATAACTCTATTGATAACACCATGCACGTTTGCGTAGCTAATTTTCAATGAGTCATTTTAGTTTGTATATATTATACATTTAATATCAAGGACTGTATTTTGAAGAACAACAAAAATATTTATAAATTAAATAATTTTTTATTATTATAATATAATAAATAAATATATATATATATATACAACTTTATTATATTATTATAAATTCTGAAACAAATTATTTAATAACAAAAATATATCGAAATAGCAATAAAAAAAAAATGTCGTTAAAGGTAAGTATATATACTTATAATATTTAATACATTATTAACGGTAGTAACGGTCTAATACATTTTACTTATAATTAAGGAAATTTAAATATCAACATTACGAAAAATACATATATTATAATATGTAGTAAAATAAAATAACGTATTATTCTTTGTAAAAATTAAAAATATATATAGATATTAGATTCTATTATGTAAAGGCGCAGGAACTATTTTTCACGCAGAAAGCATAAAAGTTAATATATAGTTCATATTATTATATTCTAAAGGTATAATCATAAATATATTATTTTGACGAAAAATATTGATAAATGCACATAATATAATATACATAATAGATACAGTACACTTGCCCGATACGGCATTTGTCCGACATCATTTGCCCGACGCTACGTTTGCCACGTATTGTAAACATTTATGTTACATATTGATATTATATGTATAAATATGATATAAATAATTTCGAAATTATCATTTTTCCCCTCCGAAATAATACATAGGGAGTCGTGCCCACTATTTTCCCCCTCTACGGTGACACTGTTCTTATACGTAAAATATTGGCGAAAAACGTTTAAATAATATAACATGTATATAGTTGCTGAAAAACTATAAAATATTTGTAGTTTTGCAGGTCCATGTTATATTATATATTTATATATAAGTATTAAAGTATATATAGTATAATAAACCTATACCTTATATAGCTATATTATTCGTCCGAATTTTAAACGTATTATAATATATTTTTATATGTATGATGTCTTTTCGTTATATATTCTCGCTTTTATTATTTTATACTATTATTTTACTTTGTATTATTATTATACATAAAATAAAACGATTTTTCTAACACGCGATTAAATTTTGTGAATAATTTATAATATACGACGTATATTTATATCGTTATACAGTGTTAACGCTCGTGTTTGATTTTATATAACATTTTTATAAATAGGTTTACTGTTTATTTTTGAAAAAAAAAAAAAAAAACTTTTTATGGTACACCTATATTATTATATATAGTCACACTTTGGAAATTCGTACGAATTTTCACTTGTATAACATTCAATTCACAATGGAAATGTGCGCACGTAATAAACTCTCGCGGGCACGAGAACATATATTTTATACATTTATTATTATATATAATACCACATCGAGTGCGTAATAATATAATATAATATAATACGCACACCGCAGCAGCAGCGGTATTTTTGAAACGAATATAAAAAAAATAATAATAATCACGCGAGCAGATGTTATGCGCTGCAGTTTGCCGATAAATAATTCGGTGTCACTTTGCGCGTACACGGTAAGACGACTAAAAGTACTTCATCTCGCACATATACAATTATTATTATTGTATGATGTGTTAGTATGTTTGTGTGTGTGTACCACGAGACAAATATAATTCTGAAAAAACGAAAAATAAAAAGTGATACAGAAGAGTATATAGATAGGTATATATATATATATATAGTATATAACCCACATTATTGGCCATTATGTTATGATATGATAAAATAAATTTTAACTGAAAATTTTTAGGTTTTCAAATGAAAAGTTTTCAATAAGTCTATATTATTATAGATTATATTTGGTAAGTATTAGGTACTCATTTATATTATAAATAATATTTCTATATGTAAATAATGACTCTATACAACTTTAAAAACGATTATTGAGTTATTTTGTTTAAATTAAATTGATGTTATAAACATTTTCTTTACTATATATCTATATATGATGACAATAATGTAAATAAAATGTATTATTAGTTATGCTGTTTAAAAATAGAGTATAAGTATACTGTGGTATCGTTAAAAATACATCAAATATAACGGTTATTATAATCACGGGTAGATAATTATATTATATCATTTATCGTGGTTATAGTTTATTCTATACGTTATATAGATAATATAGTGCTGGTAACCATTCGAATATCCAGTATATAGGTAGGTAGTATAGGTATATAATATATGTAAAGAAGAATATTGTCCATTCGTACATAAAAATATTAAATATAATGTCAGATTGACAAAGTTTGTTTAGTTAATATTATAATAGTACAAAAAAATAAACATGGTAGGTTATTTTGTTTAAAAATTATATTATATTTTATATTTTATTTCGGTAGATTATTCATTAAAAATTATTTGTGTTTAAATGTAATTACATTTAGTTATTACTTATAAAAACGATTCAATACAATTTACATTAGGTATTAGGTATTAAAATAAAATATGTATTTTTAAGTAATAAACGAGTATATTATTATTAAGACCAAAAATAAAAGATATATATTATTATAAAATTAGTATTTAAATTTGTGTAATACAAAGACAGAAAATAAAACGTGCATATTATACGTAAAAAAAATTCCACTTTTTATAAAGTTTTGGTAATTTTGCAGTATACCTGTAGGTTGTAGGTTGTACAATATTATATAGGTAATATATTATACATATTATGTATACAACGTTTTAAACTTTTAACATATTTTATATTTGTTGTATTTTCTAAATAATTTTTTTACAAAAGTATAATACACCAACTACCGAGTTCCATGGTATAATTAATTTAGTTCCGTTTTAACACACATATACCTAAATAGCTATAATATTATATAAAAGCAGTGTATAATATGATATGTTTGCAAAATACAATAAAAACATTATTATTATATTATTACTATGAGTTATGACTAATAGTCTGATTTACACGTAAATACTTAAAAATGGGGTAATTACATTATAATGACCGTGCGAAAAGGCTAATTATTTATTGCAATTTCCTCTATATCCCAATTAGTATTATGTGTTTTCGAGTATAAACGGTATAATATAATATGTTTACCACTACGCAGATACAAAAATAATATCATATACCTATACCTATTATATACGAGCGTGTGAATTCAATTCGTTTATTATTATATATGTGCCTAAAATAATTAATATAATATTATTATTATGATATTGAACATCAAATACTCAGAAAATAATAGATTATAACTTAAATACAACTTCTCAATAAAGTTATAAATTCATAATATTTTCTCACGATCGTGATACCAATACATTGCTATAACGCTAAATAGATTATATAGTTGAATGTTGAAATGTATATATTGTAATTAATAATAATATACGATTATTTATAATCATTAATTTTTACAAATTTTGCAAACAATTTAATCATTTCGAAGAAAATATAATTGTAGTAAGATAAAATAAGAATCACTCTGTAGGTATATATGTATATATATATTATAAATAGAAAATTGTATATTGTAATTGTAATATTATTATCTGCAGGCTGTACCTACGAGTCACGACATATGTACTTTTTGGATGTGATTGTAAATCATAGAAATTATTTAAATGCACAATATAGGTAGTATGAAATAATTCCTTCATCACAATTCACAGTATGATACAAATAAGCTTTTTTAGCTATTATAACTATAATATATTTTTAGGTAATATATTATATATAGAAAAGCTCGTTTTACCTATATATAATGTATATAAATATATATAATTAGGGGTGATATTTTGAAGGAGGTATTTCCTGTGACCTGTCTATGATAGACGTGGAGGAAGCTAGCGGTTACACATTCATACATATAGGTATCTATTTATAATTGTTATGCGCAAAAGCGGTGATAGGAAAAAGACGAAAGAGGTTTAATTAAATATAGGGTCTTAGAAAATATATATGTAGTTTTCCGCATATTATTAATATATAATTATTATATTATAATATAAAAATGGTTGTTAATTTTTTATATGATCTTCCGAAGAATGTGTAAGAAATAATTGTGATACAGCTAACAAATAATACTTATATTATTAAAATATAAATACCTACTGTATATAAATGTTATTGCATCATTAAAATCAATAATAAGACATTATTAAAAAAAAATTTACGTGTTTTTATTTTACACGTGTGCAGTAATTATTATAATATTATATTATTAAATTTTAATATCGTATATGTTATCCTCAAGCAGGTTGATGGACAACGGCATAATATTAAATTATATATAGGTAGATAGGTACATAAACAGTAGGTATTTATTAAATTTTATATTATATTCCATACGATCGCATTCGTGTTGTTTATTATTTATTATATTAAATTGTTGTATTTATCATTTTATCAACCGATATCGTTGTCGAACATTTCGGCGTTTTTTTCGATTATTATTTTGCCAACCTTCCCCTTCGTATATGCATGTCTTCATGTATCTGCAATATATTATACATTCCCTTTAACCGCACGATCAGCTGCCTCATCAACCGCACGCGGTATTTACGCGTTGACATAATAAATTATACGCGATATTCACCGTCGCCGAGTCAGCAGATTATGATCGTCCCGTCGCCACGTCGTCGTCACTGCTGTCCATAGGCTACGTCGTGCGTATAATAATAATAATATTTTGATATTATACCAGATACCGCGTGGTACGTATATATACCCAGAATTAGGTATATTTTATACGAAACGATATAATTCGTGACACGCGTGTGTATCGAAATCGCAATCTTATATTCTTATAAGAATAATATGACTTTATGCTTATAACGTAATACCATCCAGGTAAAGCAGTTTTCCAAATTAGATAATAAAATTGAATAATAAAAGACATTTAATTTCAATATTAGGTCATTATATATTTTTTTTTTCAACAAATATCGACTCATATTCTTATTCGTTTTGGTATATAACTGTATAAGAATATAATTTGTTGCTATATGTTCATTATTTTTCATTAGAATGGAAACGCCGTTTACGTCTTGTCTATAAATGTTCTTCTATGAAAAGTTAAAATTCTAAATGCAACCTGTTGTCGAAATTAGAGAGAGGCCCCTCACAAGGGGAGGCCCAAATAATCTCAATTAAAATTGCACAAAATACGGTCGTGTAGAAAATAAGCTTCCCTCCCCCAAACAAAAGTTTCACTCGATCGCGCCAATCGGACGGCACGCGGTAACTCTCTACGATAATAATGCACCGCCGCCGCCGCGAAGGGAGACCTGCGCACTATACGTCGTTGCGTCGCGGTAGCTGTGTGACGACGATGTTCCGAGAACGCGGCGGCACGTCAAATCTTCTTATAATAATAATAATATAATGTATTATTATAAATAAATATTTTACATTTCGTGTGCGTGTGTGTTTGTACAATTGTACAGTTTATTATATTGAAACGTCAACGCGGCACCAGCAGCCGGTTGTTTTATTCTTCTTCTTCTTCTCTCGGTTATGTTATACACAGGACGAGAAAATATAATAATATCGTCGGCGACCGCACAAAAGACCCCAAAAACCGACTTCTGGCCGCCGCCTTATAACCGACCGGCACAAACGGTATACAATCCCAATGTTTCGGCGGCAGATTATATTATTATTTATACTCGGCCGCCATTTACGTTTAGATTGTGTTTTTCTTCTTATATATTATATACGTTTTTTTTTTTTTTTTGTATTCCCTATAGCCATCAATAACGTTTCAATTCGCGCGCGCACCTACAACGAGAATTGTGTTATTTTGATACGTCGAAAACGTATAAAAACACGCGCGGGTTAATTTATTATAATATTATTATGTCGCAAAACGCGCGCGCGGATTCCTCGGAACAGAATATAAATGAGATTTTATATTGTTATAAACGTCGGACATTACAATATTGTGCCGCTGTTTTCGTTGCGGGAGCGGACCCGGTTGTCAAAAGAGCCGACGCCTAAGAATAACATTTATATAATCACGTGACAATACGGTGGCGCGCGCGCTAGCTGACCGTTACTGAGAATCGCGAGAATTTAAGAACGCGCAAAGGGCGATGCAGCGACGCCAACACGTGTTTCACTGACGATCCGTATCATCCTTACACTCGGCTCATTTCGGATGCAGTGCTCTGTTTTTTATATAAATTATTTTTTATGTTACTTAATTACACTATTATTGATTTGAATGCATTCGGATCTAGATAATATACTCAATTGCGTTTCCCTCATTTATAAATATTATACCTCTCTATATCTATTTAAGAAAAATATATTTTGATTATATTCTTCAACATTAAAAAATAGTGGTATAAATAAAAAATTTATATTGTATACCTATATTAACAATTACGAATTTACATTTCATAAAAATAAAAAAATTAAAAAATACAAAATTAAAAAATCAGCCGATAATATTAACGTATTTTTTGAAACAATTTGTTTTTTAATTTTAAATTGTTTTATATTTTCAACGAAATTAAAATTTTTTATGAAAATTTAGATTCTTAGCAAAATTAGGAATATATCGGTTTTACAAAGATGTTTTTTTTTTGTGTCAGAAGACATGTTTTTCGGGTAGAAATAATGGTCCAATTACCACAAGTCGAACAAAAAATCTTCTACTTGTTACTTTACTTAACTTATTTTTCTAATTTCTCAATAGTTTTTCCTTGGGATAAGAAAAACTACCAAATAATGGTCGAAAAACTGCAAAATTCACGGAAACTGTGTTTTTGACGAATTTTATTTTAAATATTTCATAATAACTAATACAATGTTCATTATAGTGACTTGAAATTTTTTTTTTGAGTATTCTCATAGGTATAGTCTACATACGTAGTCAAATATTATAATAAATTTGATTTTATATATTAAATATCTGACTGAGTTTCGCTCAGAATCTAATTTTTGAGTGCAATATTATTATATTTAAATTTTAATTAGGCGCCTATAATAAATCACTTATTTCTTCGAGGATCAAAGGGGCCAAGAAAAAACGCCCAGAATCGACTTCCCCGCTTTATAAAAATAATACTATTTATGCAACTTTATAATACCATATTATATAATTTTATAATATATTATTACGATATTATATTAATGTACCTAATGTTAATATAATTTTACTTATGAAATATAATTTATCAGATTGTGTTAGTCTAAGTGATACGGTGGATAGGTTAGCTTATTATATTATGTTAGGAACTTGGAACAATTTATTATATGTATAATGCACATACAATGTAATATATTATATATATATATATATACAGTAAATAAATAAATAAGAATGTATATTAACTATTTTATTATATCTTCCTACATATTAGATTTTAAAAATAAGTTCATTTATAGAAATTATAGAAAAAAAATGTACAGTAGTATATTCAAGTATTACAATCTTTATTCATTTGTATTAATATAGAACGAGTAGGTTAGAGTTTATTTAATATTACTATTAAAACTATACAATTATTAAAATATTTGTTATTATTATTTCAGCACGAATGCTAGTAGTGCACTCTAGTGGTTAAATTTAATATTTAAATTGTTTCGCCTTACTAATATTTCAAAGAATAAAATCGCCCATTAGTTTTCTGGCCTTGTAATAGTTGTGCTTATTATGGTAATTATCGATATTGTATCTTTACATATTGATAATATTGGACACATTATATTATTTGATTATTATCTATTTTCGTTATTGTTTCGTTTTTTACGGACATAATTAAGAGATGGTGAGGGGAATAGATCTCACCAGAGCCTTTTATAAATTATAAATATATAAACAGTATTCTTAATAGTTATCACTGTATTTGAAAATATAGTGAATATTTATTAAAGGTGTACAAAAATGTTTATCCGACACTAAAATAATTTCCTAATATTACTCCATTGCAGTTATCAAAACGAGTAGCTTTTGTTTTTAAATTTAATATAGATAGTTTATAACTATTGAGATATAAAACAGTAATCTGCAGGGTTCTATTTTGAAAACTGTGAAAATTTAGAAGCTCATACTGTTTGCAAATTGTTAAATTATATTACCACTTTCTATGTCGTACATAACAAAATGTTGTGATTGTTTTATCAATTTTGTTTACCCTTTTATTCTTTGACATTAGGAATTAATAAATTAATAAATATTAAATATTAATATACATAATGGGAAACAAATATCAGTATTAGCTACCTATTGGCTATTACAGTATATTTTATTTACAGAAAACTAAAATCTTTATATATTTTCAAATATACGTATAGGTACCTTTATTGGTTATATTTGGAATATGATTTCTTAGCTGGATATCATGTTGATAAATGTATATATTACCTATTTATGTATAGGTACATGAAAGCCTATAGGAATTTATTTTAAGGGTGATAAAATAGGTATGAGGGGTGGACTACAAAGCCTACATGTGTTCGGTTGTAAAAGAAAGATATTTGGGATTTGACATTTAACGATTGACAAAAGCCATAATTAATCGTGTCTTTAGAAATCAGTTAAGGAAATATTTTAGTTTAAATATCCTTTAATAACATATTAACGTAAATATAGCTTTATGAGTAATATTTTAGTTACTAATTGTTTATTTTGAAAATATCTGTAAACTGTTACAGTTTTATGAGCTGATGATTGTACAGAATAAAATATTTAGTTACATAAAATAGTTTTTAGTTTAAGTCTATAATTAAAAATAATACATATTATACCTACACTATACAGACGTATTATCACGTAATAAATAATGTGGTATAAATATAATAATCCCAAATATTTACAAATAATAAAAAATATTGAAGTTGAACATGCCAACAATATTTTAATTTTTAATTAATTTTTTTTTTCAATTACTTTTTAACAGAAATAGAAAAATTGAAATGTTATTAAAAATTAATACATCGAGTATGTTATTAAATTTAAAATTTCTATTTACCAAAGATAACGTAAATTGTTCTTATTTACATAATTTTTTCCTCAGATTTTATTATTCTTACAAATATGCATGCAATTTATAGATATGTAATATAAAGTATATATATATATATATATATATATATACTGTGGCGTATGATCAGTTTGCGATTTAACGAACCTTTTTTCACCCTCCAGTGGTATTCGACCCGACCATCATTATCAGCTTCTTCTTTTTTTTTCTCGTCCCGATACAACTCCCCGGTGCATTCGGTAGGCGTCATGTTTGCCGCAAGCGTTATTATTATTATCATTATTATTTATCGTGTTTATAGTCTTATCTGCCCACACATCGTACAAGTATTGAAAAAATATATAAAATTTAATATTATATACACACAATAATTTTGGTCTCTGTCGGCGGATTCGTGTTACCGATATAACCATACCAGATAATGAGCGTCGATTTTCACTCGGAACACCACACCAGTCATCCGGTACGATAAATTATATTATTATTATTATTTTAATAACCGATTTTATGTACTTGTATCGTACGTATAGTTTATTATTATAACAATATATATATAATATGAATGTGATTCCCGGATTTTGTGATCCTACGGTTGTTGTTTCTGCTGCTGTGATGTATATTTGTATTTATACAAACGCGGACGTTTTTCTGTTTCTCCGAGAAATAAATAATGCTTAACCAAACCGCGGTACAAATTCATGCTGCCAATGAAAACCATAAACCAACAAAAGAATTTCTGACAAGGGTTTTCGGTCGTATTGTTTCGGACGTTCAGAAAAGAAAAAAAAATACACATTCTAATGTGTAGTATATTTTCTATACCATAATTCAAACCGCGTTATTATATTGTAATAATATGTGTATATTGTTGGCTTGCTGCTGACCCCGAAATCGTGTCGGACCACGATGACTCGAGCCAAAACTGTATATTTTCTTTTGATTATACCTATAGTTATGCTTTTTTTCTACTGTACTGTATATTGTATCTCGCATTGCGTTTAACATTATATGCTACTATTGTTTTGTACCGTAGACAACGTAAAGAGAGAAACAGGCACTCGTGTCGAGCTCGGAAACAAAAACACCCAGTCCAATATCGAGTGGCGATTAGAAAAAAACTACGGCGATTATCTTCTGACGGCCGACCCGTAAACACCGCGCACCACGTCTAAGGCGTACGCGTCAGCAACTATTGCACTGATGTGTAAACACCGCGGTATAAGTTGGTATATACCTATAATAATACCATGAACGCAATCGCGCCACTATTTTTTCTTTACAGTATAAACCCACTTGATCGATACTTATATATATTTCGATTGTTTAGTATTGATGATGGTCAATGCAATATAACGATATAATGATTTGTTGGTTATTTTGAGAGAGAAAATACAAACAAGCTGCGTACACATATACTTATAAAAAAATGATTAAATCATCCCATTAAAATATTAAATATAATTATCGTCGAAGGATTGTTGCAGGATTTTTGAAAATGTTCATTTTAATTTTAGTAATACAACGAAATAGATTAGTTTTCAAAATGTAAAATGTATTTTGTAGAAATATAATAATTTAGTTTCTATAAACAATACAGCTGAATGTGACAACTGCTTGTATTTTCATTAGGTATTTCTTATTCTACTATTATAAATTATATTTTTGTTTTGAATAACACCTTGTCGTATACTATTATGTTTTGAAATGTTTGTTCATTATTCGTATAATATCCTATATTATATTATATTGAATGTACAATATGAAACTCTACTACAAGTATATTATATACATGTAACACATATAGTCTTAATAGTCATTTACCAGTTAAAAAAATTAGGCTATTTGTAAAATAGTTAAGCTGCAGAGCCTGAAATGTCATAAGTATTTAAAAGCCAAATAAATATAAAAATAAATAATGTTTTGTTGTTCAATTCTTGACGTTCGTTTTCTCATCATTAGTCCTATTATCTACCACATATGTCGAATAATAGAATGTATTTCTTTAGTAAAATGTTATTTTCTGAAAATGTCATTATCTCTTATAGGTACCCTGCAAAATACGCAGGAAGAAGCAATCATTTGAATAGGTTTCGGACCACCGTGTGAGACGGCCATTGTCGTGCACAATTCGCATGTAGGTACATAATATACAGTGTGCATTGTGTGCACTGTACATTAATCTAGGATACCATTTATCGGACAAAAGCGAAAAATGAAAAAATAAGGTGTTTGTTTATGCATGTTTAGCTTGGCGTGGTATATAAATAGAGATCGTTTAGCTTTCACGACAAGCCTCGTATACCTAGATCCCTTTTGCACACAATGAATACTAAAACCCATTTTTGAGAATAATGTATATATATATATATATATATATAATATATAAAAAGAAGAAGCAAAAAAAAAAAGAGAGATATTCATTCGGGTCATCTTATAATAGTTTATTTTGACAGCGGTCTATATGTATTGAAAAGAAACCGTTACGAGTAGAATGAACACACCAAAAAAAATAATAAAAATAAATATATAATAATAAATGAAACTATCGACCGAGAGAGAGAGTGAGAGATACTCATATTTTGTTCGTTTCTCGTTATTGTACACACTAAACACATATTATAAATATATATTATTATTTTCCACTGCGGCTACTGACGATTTAATAATATTGGCAGCAGTAGACGACCGCATCAAGTGGGTACGGCGCCTTTTTGTTTTTCTCAAGAACGGACAACGTGATAGACAACAGACAACAAACCGCATATACCATATACCATATAACGATATACGAGTCTAAACCGGTGTGTTGTGTAGATAACTCGATCATACAGACGTAAACATAATTAGGGCGAAACTATAACGTTATTATTATTATACTCCTTTTTTTTTTTTTTCACTCGACTCTCGTCGGAGGAAGGAAAAAAAAACACATGCCAAACACAAACATTTCGACTCGAGTTTGTTGAGATCACCACCTATATATACCTATATATATATATATACGTATTTTCGTGATTTTGTCTTGTTATAAAACATGATGAAATATTTTGGTATACACATCGTCTTTTAAACCAAACATAAAAAAACGACCGAGATAATAAGACGTGTGAAACACATTAAACAAAAAAAATTTAAAAAAACAAATTGTCTTTTGCCAAATATTTTAATCGATTTAATTATGTAAACACATCATACCAATTTTGACTATTGTTTATTTTCTTCACGTTTTATTTTATATAGGTACCTACGCGAAATAAACATTTATTTTTAATTTATAATTCAAATAATAAGTAAAATCAAATCAATAAACTTCCTATTGTTCTATTATAATTATCAAATTCGAATATAATATTATATAATCGTAAAACTATATCGCACTAACATTTTATCGTTTAATTTATTTAGGTTTAAACATACTTTTAACGTAATAAATGATTAATTTTTTTCTTATCGTTCCAAATCACTAATTCGAAAATATTATTCAAATATTACAAAATTACATGTAGAACGATATTCTTATTATTTATTATATTCTTTTTCTACCACTCGCCTTACACCCCTTACTAGATGAGGTCGACTTCCCTAGTCCTACATTCCCATATATTTCAATTTTCTACCTCTCGTCCATTTACATCAGCTAATTTTTTATTACCTTATATTTCAATCATCGTTCATACTCGTATGCATGTACCTACTATATTATATTTTATCAAAATTCTTATAAAGTTATCAAATCTGTTTATCGTATTATTTTTCCGAATGAATTATTCGTGAACAATATTTAGGATAATTAGTATAAATTAATATATTATACATATTATATTAACATGTATGTAATACGCATAATATATTATATAATTATTTATTTGTTGTTGTTTGGATTGGTAACGATAATCATTAATATTGTTATATAAACCGCGTCCACATTTGTATAACTATTATTAATTGATCATCTAAATTATTTTTTAAATGTTATACAATTTGTAATTAAATTAGAAATAAGTGAATAGAAATTTACGATATTATTAAATTAATTTATTCAATTATAGTCGAGGTGTTTAAAACATCAAAATACAAAATGATAAAAGACATTTGATTACCGATAACTCTTATGTTATAAAAAGTTATTCATTAACTTATCTACGTAAACTGATACCAAATATTCATCCAACGCATAAAATAACGTATCAGAATAATATTTAATTTAGAAAATTTATTAGCAGTATTTTCCGAATTTTTTATTCGGTTAAATTCGAGATTTCAAATAAAAAAAATATTAGAGTTATTTTATTTCAGGTGTTTAAATTTTAAGGTGATTTTAGTAAGGTGTTACGAATTCGGGTTAATTTGGGTGCAAATCCAGTGGCGTAGTCAGAAAAATATTTAGGTAGGGGTTTAAATTTGGAATTTTCTATCCTACATAAACACCAACTTTCTTAATTTTAAAAAGTCGATTAAATAAAAAATTCGAAGACATTTCGGGGGGGGGGGAGGTTATAACCCGTTAACCTCCCCTGGTTATACCACTGAGTATAATATCCCAAAATATATAATATATATATATATATTTATATAAATATAGTCTGCATACTTTACCCATACAGAATGATCAAAATTGCATATAGGTGGTGGTAATTATATAGGTACGTTTTCAATGTTATGTTCATAATTTTTGTTACACGAAATTTTGATCCTGCATCCTGTTTATGCATGGTTAATTGTTTACGAGATACCTAAGACCGTAGTATTATTATTATAATTTTTTATTTCAAAATAATATTATTTTGTATTTTTTCATCGAACTAAAACATTTAATGAAATTGTAAAATCCTAATAACAACAATAAGATTTATTTATATGTATATTAACCGGCGTCGGAATAGAATTATTTTTAATCTATATAATAAATGTTTTGATTCAAACGTGATCGTGTGGTATTTGATCAGCAGACGTCAAACACGTCGTAAAACCTATACACACATTACATTGTGCGTAGGACCGTCGTCAATCGTTTCCCCCTGTTGATTTACGTAGAATTATTGTTCGTATTAATCCGGACGATGTTTCGGAGTATCGGGATTCGAATCTATTGTGTGCCCGATTTTACTGTGTTTTCGACGCGTTATAAGCCGATATCAGCTCCTTCGCAATCACGGTCACAATAATAACATGTATAACGTCACATTTTTAACACCATAAAATAAATATTTATATACAGAATGTATCACAAATTTTTGACATTTTTACATTGGTATTATATTGAAAAAAGGCAAATCCACGTGATACACTCTGTATATATATGCGCTATGTGAATGCCGGGTATGGTTCACCCGTGAAAGGATTTCACAATAATATAATATTACACATTAAAACTTCCTCTTGCACGCGGTCCATACACTATAATAATAATAATAATATATTAGCAGCTACTACTATTTTATGTTACCAAGTTACTATTTTACCAATCTACGATAGTTTTGAAATATATTGGATAGATTATATAATATAACAGATAGATCAGTTCTTCTATACCGTATTCTATTATTTACCGTCATTTTAAAACTCAACAATTCGTCAAGGCATGTTAACTAATTATTTTACTCATTAAATTAAGTTATTCTTGAAATATTTAAGTTAAAAACAAGTTAAAATTTAATACTTAAAATTAAGTAAACTTTGACTTTTTATAACTCGTTAATGCACTTGTTAGCTTTTAGCCAAGAAATTTGTTTCTTTCTAAAATATTTTACAGATTAATAGCTGTTACGTTATACATGTCAATGTGTAATATTTCATTTTTTTTCATATGAATAATAAAAATTAAATTTTTTCAACATTGTATATATATATATATATATATTTATTTTTGATTAATAAAATAACACATAGGAATTTTAAACACTTATTATTTTAGAAATTTAGAATATTTCTTCTTTATTTCTAAAAATTGATATTAATAATTTTTTTTCCTAATCCAACTTTAAATTTAAGTTAGTACAATAATAATATAACGTAAATAAATTAACATTTTTACATATTTTTTATTCTACGATACTTACTTTTACTCATAAATCATAACTATCTATATATTATAAAGCTTGACTAAAACTTTCACGGATTAAACTAATATTATTGTATTTTCCGGAAATATCCATGTTTTGCCAGTTCCGAAACGTCAGACTACAAACAAAAACATGAGCATATTCATAAAAGACAATATACAATAGTATACATGTTTAATAATTTAATATATAAAATAAATAAGTTACGTACCTATTTATAGAAACACTATTAATCAACTAAAATTTATATTTTCAATCATACGTGGGTCATACATACGTCTATTTTTGTTAGTAAATAATTGTTGAAAAAGGGGTAAACAGCTACGTATAGGAGATGCGGAATAATCATAAGAGCAAATCAGTAGCAGACCTACCCCGAAAGCGTAATAATATAATAGCTACCATCTGCTACCATACGGGTTTTTGGAAGGGATTTTTCAAATCGTCTACAACACAATATAATAGTCATACGCAATAGATATACAGCGCGACGATAATTTCGTGTTACAATAATAATGGAGATATAATATTGAAAACGTATGTGAAATTTCCACCACTTGAGTAAGATGGAATCGTTCGATCATCCTGTATATACATCGTTACATAATACGAGCCCGTTGTACAACTCGATACAACGCACAACATTACGTATTTTATGACCAAGACGATTTATCAAATGCAAACGAAAATCGGAAACTGTCCCGAATCCCGTCGCGAGGCCTTGACCCATTCGTGTGTGGCAAAACGAGCTGCGGCTACCGACGCGTATGCGCGCGGAATTCATTATTCATAATAATATACAGCCGTGCGCGCGCGCGTATGTATTTGTGTGTGTGTGTGTGTGTGTGTGTGTCATTGTGCGCGTTTAAATATATTTATTTATTATTATCATATAATATTATTGGGCCACGATCGGATATAAAATGTATAATGATAATAATTGTGCGTTTATTATATACACTACTGTGCGTACAATATGCGAATATTTATAATATATATATATATATATATATATATAGTGTGTTTGAGCGCAGAAATTCGAAAAAAATATCATAATAATAATTGATGATGACGATAATAATATTGTATTAGATATGGACGGAATTATTATTATTATTATTATTATGACGACGCGAAGTGTATGGTACCCGCGCGCGCGTTTTATATATTATATCGAAAATATATAATACAAGGAAGCCCCCGCGGAGGAGACCCGAACCAGTAGGAGACGGGTCCGAAGTAATTATACCACAATATATTATATAATAACATGTTGTGTATATATAGCGACGAAACGGTGGGAGGAAAGAAATACGAGGGAAAGAAAAAAAAAACATTAGTCAAGTTTTTGGGAGCGCGTGCACGCGCGCTTAAGACGGTCCTATAATGAATGATCATCAAGTCGACGACGGTGCGTAAAGAATTCCAACAAATTTGGCACATTTATCACACGCATGCGAACTGTTAACTATTAACTGTGTAACAAACGCGCAACAGACGTCCCGTGTAACGATCCCAAAACACTATAATATATTATTATTATTATTACGTATAATAGTTGTACACGAGTTATAATAATATTATATTATTATCCGCCAGTGATTTATTTATTTATATGTTATAAATAATATACTACACATAATATTATATTTGTGGGGCAAAACAACGTCAGTTTTTGGTCGAAAATTCGGTATTTAAACACCTATAGGTCGTATGTACACGCGTTTTACGAAACAACGCTAACCTAACCTAACCTAACCTAACCTAACCTAACTGATTGGCGCCATCGCAGATCGAATCGAAATGTACTATTTTACCTTTTAAGCGGAGTTACCTCTGTTCAAAACTTGGTCTATTTCAGAAAGCTTAAATTCTTTATTCTTGAGATTTTTTATCATTGTTTTTAATATTATTAAACGCTTAATGGTCTCATTTAAAAAAAAATCCTTTTGATGATGTTCACTTTAGTCCCTACATATATGTACATATGATGTCTATACAGCCATAGTTTGAGTGTTTGGCCAAGTTTTGTTATGTCTTTT
Source organism: Eriosoma lanigerum (assembly GCA_013282895.1). NCBI lineage: Eukaryota > Metazoa > Arthropoda > Insecta > Hemiptera > Aphididae > Eriosoma > Eriosoma lanigerum. The sequence continues at coordinate 23,509,054 of CM023359.1, forward strand.
GAAAATTATATTTTTGGTATGAATTTTCGCTTAGTTTCTGCCTATTCTTTTGCTTGTGAACTATTTGCTTTAAGTTATTATTTTTACTATTTTTAGTATGACGATTTAAAATCTTTCTGACGTTTTTTTTCAGCTAGTATTTCAATACTAGCTGTCCATGTTGAATTGCGTAGGTTAGAATTAGTATGATGTATTATTTGTAAATGTGTAGCTTAATATTATTTAATGATAGAGGGATTTTTGCGTTGATAGCCGGTTTTACATACTGGTTGGTTTTTCTTTGTTTGAAACGTGTTACGATCTATTTGTTGTCAATGTTATAATTTGTTAGATTAGTTTAATTAGTAAGATTTTTTTTTTTTTTTGTGCGATATAGATACATATTTATATTTTATATTCATATATTTTGTATTTTATATAGGTACATTCAGTCTACGGTCTACAGCTTTACAATTTTATTATATTATGCAAATAAAAGGTTACAATTTTTTTATAGAATCAATCGATTTTAAGTAATTAGTTTGGGCGAAAACACCCTAATTGGACAAAAAGTAATAGGTAATAAGTCGGCTACCCAAAATATAATGAAAATAACATTAACGATTATTGATTATACAGGTAAATTTAGAGTTTAATCGAATCGTAGAACATCTACCATAGATTATTGGTCAAGTTTTAAAAGGTTAGTATTTTAACAAACGTTATCATATAATATATAATTATAATAGTTAGATATTATTAAAAATTACATCTTTTAATATTTGAACTTAACTTAAATTATTACTTTATTCCTATAATTATGTTGTTACATTAAATTCTTGTATCCTTATTTACAATATTACTATTTATTGTTATTCATATTATTAAAATAATAGTTATTATTTTATAATGTATATCTCTCTTTAAATAGTAATAGTAATAAAAAGTAATAATACAAGTATATAAGTACACTTAAAATTATATTTGGTAATTTGTATTTTCATTTATTATAATAACTTTATAGTAATTGTAGTATTTTAATACGTATAGGTATTTTAAATTATTTTAAATCTTTATTTAAATAAATTTTAAAATGTTTATTTTTACAAGTTTGTTGGCGACTGTACATATAATATATGGGGGTAAACGATAATAATTTTTGAGATACAATATCGATTTTAATCACATTAAATATTTATCGTCGGTTATACTATACTATAATATAATATAGACACGTGCACGAGGTCGATATAAATCGAATAATAATAATTTTATAATATATATTTCGTTGTAAAAATTTAAATACAAATTTAATTTAATTTACAGTGTTGGAAGACGAATGCGCTTCACTTAACATTTTTATAGGGTACGGGCCTTACCCCTATAGTTTAATAGAAACACGCTTCTTCTGAAAATGTGTTTTATAGTAGTTCAGTATACGTAAAATCACGAAGGAATCAAATTTATGTTACATTATTTTAGTATTATTACATTATATAATAATATATAATATTATTATATTAATCTGATAAACAATTTGTCCATTATAACGTGTACATAATTGTAGATAATAAATCAACTGAAAATAATATATTATATTTCACACAGTATAATATATATTATGGTTTATATAGTTTGTAATGACGTTACTATCATGGACATATATGTATTATAGCCTTGTAGACAGAGGCGCAGGAAATATTTTTTTTGTGGGGAGTCAAAAATTTTAGGAAAATCATGATATATAGTATATTAAAATAAAATACAAATACTTATTGATTTTTGTAAAATAGGTTTAATTACTATTTTGTTGATTAAACTAATAGTCTTTACCTAATTTAATTTTGAATATAAAATTAAAAACAATTTTAATGTTTTACATTTTTTAATTTTATTTGTTAAACAACTTTTCAGAATTCATTTTATTACATATTATATTATATAAATATTAAAAATAATAAAAATGTAATTTAAATTTAAACTATAACTCTAAAATATTTAAGTATTAAGTGTATAACTATGATGACAAATTTTCAGGGGGGTGCAAAATTATAATTTGCTCCCTGACATATTTAACGGGGGGGGGGGGGGTCAAATGCCCCCTCTGCTCCCCCCAGCTCCGGCGCCACTGCTTATAGATAATAATAATAATTAGAACTAGGAACTCTACGAAATTGCATAATATGTTTATATGGATCGTATATTTATAACTGTACGCTAAATAGTCTAAATAGTATTAATTTTAATCATTTATTGAATATGATGTTGATTTAGCCTTATATAATAGTTGATATTAATCCCAGGTCTAAATTATTTATATAATTTACGTCATTACTCATTATAATTATACATAGGTATGCGTATGTTCAATTCCAACAAACTCATTGTATATTCACAGGCTCTGTTTAGTGCCAAAACATCTGCCTGGTTTTAATATTTTATATCAATCATCGTATAGAACATTGTTTTTGTGTGAAGCACAAACATTTTTTACACTTACAACCCAACCATTATTTCAGTCCTTATTATAAGATAAAAACCATATTTTATCATTTTCTTATTATCCAGTCTTTTTAAAATTATTCTTGTTTTTCTTATTAATTTATTCCGAATATTTAGAATAAAACAATCGAAGAAATGTTAATTAATACAATTTATTTCTTATAAAAGTAGCATGGTTTAGCAAAGTAAATTTAGATATAAATAAATTCCAATAAAATCACAGGCATCAAAAAACAAGTATCGCCATGCCACCGTCTGTCATAACTTATGATGAAAATCGTTTAACACAGGATCGGTTTCTGTGAATTCCGCCGTAGGAGTTTTGACACCGGTTGCCCAACAACAAGAAGCGCATCGCACACAATATACAATATTATATTAAATTATACAATACAATACAATATACGATATATTATTATACATTATATTGTAATAATAAACGCGTCGTGCGCAAAGTCGATCGGAAATCGAAAAAAAATAATAATAAAAACTTGGCGATTGACATTTATACTCGAATATATTATATGGGTACCTAACCTATAACTATAATACGTATAGTAGCTGAGTGATGTGAATTGGTGCATTGTGTTTGCGTTATTATACTCGCCAGTCCGTCGCAACCCGTTTAACGGAAGCCCCAGGGGTGTGGTATACCCGGTATATACCTAGGTATACTCGCATACATTTTAGGTCGTCGTCGTCACACATTGTGGCCGTATACATATTATATTATTATTATTTATATAAATATATATTATAGTATTTTCTTATAATATTATCTTCGCCTGCTCTTGTCGAGGACAAAAAAAAAATAATAATAATAATAATAATACGATTCTAGAAGTCGTTTACTCGGCGATGATGGGAAAACAGTGTGAAACTAATTGAAAACCGTCCGACGAGCACTGCGTTTTTATTATAATATTACGCTGCAGCAGCGTTCAACTCTTTTTTTTTCCGTCCTAACATAATATATGTTATAAATTATTACAATAAGGCGAACTACGCGAGTTGCTACCATTTTTTTTTTCGGCCCACACACACCTCATTTTATTATAACATAACCTTTACCCGAAATGTCTAAATGTGCATATCGTATACATGATAATATAATACCATCGTTTATACACGCGTTATTATTATTATTCACGCGCGCAGTAGGACGCGCTCACAATCGTAAACGCATTTATTATATCGTATTAATATTATATCGATTCGCCGTGAAAGAAATAACGAAGAAGACTTTATCGGCGATCGCGGCGGCGATTCTTCACGCGCGTTTGCTCGCCTACTGCGACGCGACGTTCGCGATTTCACGCCGCTTAAGCCGCGCGCGCGAGTCCACCTGTACTTCGCCGGTACACATAATCATATTAATATAACCACCCATATACCTGTCTCGGTTAATACAGGTATCTGGTATATAATGTATATGTATTATATTCCGATTAGGTTCTCCCGGACGAAATTATCACGGTTGTTCGGAAGCCATTTTTCATTTTCCCTCAGGCCCCTCTGCTGTGCTATACCGTGCGCTAAAGATTTCCAATGATTTATGTTCACGCGTGATGTAGATCATTTATTTATTATCTTATTTAAAAACTATTACTTATATCTTTATTCCAGTAAATGTAAAAAAAAACATTAAATTTGTCAAAAGTTGGTTTAACTTTAATGGTACGAACTGCAGTTTAGAATCTCTTTTAAACATGACGATTTTCCACTCCAATGCAGACATAACCAAGTCAAATCGAACATTTTATAATTTTATATAGCTATCAAATAGAATGAATGATTACGGATAAATTTATAATAAACATTAAAATTTATCTTGGAGCGTATTTCCGAACAATCTACATTACTAAATAAACGTCGTTTCACTATAATGTATACCTAGACCTTGTGTATTCATGAATAACTGAATTAGTATTTTCTAGAATTCTAGTACCTATATTTGTTTTATAAGCCATACATTTTAAAAATTGTTTATCCAAATCTCTATTAAAGAGTACCTACATGATAATATTATTTTTGGTTCGTTAAAAAAAGGAAATCCTAATTAGTAATTTCTAACAAATTGTGATATAACGTTATTTGATCTGTCATTGTCCATTATTATTTGTACTTATTAATATTGTATTATAAATTGTCATTAATCCTTATAAATTAAATAGGTTCTCAGCGCTACACCAAAAATATATTTTAGAAGGTTGGAATACATTGAATGTTCTACTAAACATGAAATATTATAAAATTTGATTTGTATAATGTCTAGATAAAAACAATTGAAAACCCTTATTAAAGAATACATAAAGAGTCATAACACCCTAAAAGAATACAAATAATATTATTTTAATGTCATTGATACGAGTAACGAAATAGTTATCGATAGTTGACCGATTACCATATAGGTTATTATCATTTGTCAGTCTTAAGTGAATTTTGATACTTGAATGTTACTTTTAAACTTTTGAATTTGTAATTTTGTGCCGCTTAATATTAAAACCATACTGAAATTTTTACGAATTTAATCATTATTTTAACATAATATAAATATAATTTGTATAAGTAAAATATTACTATAATTTTTCATGTACTAAATATCCCGTGATATTCATCTTCGAAATTACATTTATAAATACTTGACAACAGTTTATATTTTATGTATTACAATTTACATGATTCAAATTATGATTATTACTATTACTACTACTTTTGACACGTCATTTTTAATATAATATATAATACTCTTTAATAAGGTTAAATTAATTTTTATAACAACATAAAATAGATATTTTTTTATTTTATAGAATGGTTACCTATTGAAATTAATAATTATAATTATAAAATTGTACAAATATATGAGGAAAACGACCTATAATTAAATAATTAGGTAGTTAGGTAAATCACTTCTGGTTTAGGTAAACCAATGCTGTGGTTACCGACCTGTGCAAATGCTCAAAAACGCCCATAAAATTATTTTATTTTTACAATAAATAATGCTTTATATGCTATTTATAGATAGATAGATTTCTTTCAATGTATTTAACAAACATACTATATAGATATATAATTTGTTTTCGTTACACATTTTTATAAATAGGTAAATAAATATTCGAAATTAAAACTAAAAAACTTAGGGATAAGGATGTTGATAATTAAATAAAAGCACAATATAGGCGAATGGTAAATAATTTCAAGTAAGTATATTAAAAACGAAATAGTTGTTAACTATTTGCATACATATAGGTATTATATTATAACATACAAAACGTTTCTATTAAATAATATACAAGTACAGTTTTGACAACAATATAATATTATAATGTTTTTAAGCGACGGGGGCTTTTTTTTTTTTTATCGGAAACTCGTAGACCGTGACCATGAGGTTGGATATAACAGTCGGGGGACAAAAAAAAAAAAAAAAAAAAAAAAAAAAATGTGCACACGACGAACGCCCGCGCGAGCGGCTCCGATCTGAATAAAGACTTACCCTTCCATAAAAACGTGGCGTTTATAAAAAGCTCATCGATGCAGAAGTCAACCCTCACACATTGTTTTTGTTGGACACACGAAATAATATTTATTATCATTATTATGTTCTTATGATATTACGGTTCACACTGTATGTATATAAAAGTGTATATTATTATTATAAATAATATATTATGATATTATATATACATAACACGACCGAATGTTTGTGTGCGCGTGTGTACGTTGAGATTGATATTTTGTTTATCGCTCGTTCGCGCGCGCACACACACGGTTGTATGGCAACACGCGCTTTTTTTTTATAATAATAATATGTATAATACATTGTAGTTGTTTGCGTCGGCGGAAAGTGACGCGTGCCCGGTTTTTTCTCTCCAATTATTCACCGCAGGGTGTCCCCCATCATCACGCCGATCTTTGTATAATATTATTCGACGCCAGAGGGAAAAGAATATACATTGCGCACGCAAAAAACACGACTTCAACGATGGGAAAACTCGCGATATTTTAATTTGGAATCTATCAAATATTATTAAAAACGAGATTTTCTGTACATCGTTCGGACATACCGAGCCGTCCAATACGTTAAAATTTGATTTTTTTTTAAAAAAAACCACTCATCTCTACTCGTTTTATAATAATTACTGCGTTTGCTCGTATTAAAATCGTAACACGTTACGTGTACCAGTAGCGTATTTAGGATTTTGAATTTCAGACAAGATGAAGCCCCCCTTATTCTCTCAACCATCGTGAACAATTCGTGTTAGGTTAGCAATTTTGATATTCTTATTCTTCAAGGTATAGATAGTTATATATTATAATAATTTATTTTATATCAGTTTTCGAAAAAGATCATACGGAATATCTGTATAATATATCGTAATATATTGAGTTTTGCTCAGAATCGTATTTTCGTATGCAATAGCATTGCAATTAAATCTTAATTCTAATAAACCACTAATTTCTCCAAGGATCGAAGAGACGAAAGAGTAACGTCCAAAATCGACCTTCTCTGCACTATTTTTATAATGTTAAATTTAAATGGCAGTAGCACTGTACATATTATAGTTTATATGGTTTGCTTATAATGGATAGATACAATTTATATAATATCATATAATTATACGTTTTAAACATATTATTTCAAAATATATTTTTGCGCTGTACCTACTACCTATTATATTATGCAGTGGAGCCGACATTTTAAAACAGACAGTTCAATTTGTTTTATTTGATAACCACCCTTACCAATTTATACCCATTATCTAATATAAGTAACAAGTATTCAAACAGAATCGGCAAATTTGAAGAGGGTATTTTTTTAGGCACCCACCCATTTTTTTAATGCAGTTAAATTTCAAACTACCTGTACATCTAAAATATACGTTCGGCGCCACTAATATTACGTGATAGACGTATACTAACGTATACTCTCTAAAAGTATTGTTCTAATCATCTTTTTTGATGACCAAATTGTTTGCTCAATAATATATTTAACAATATTAGTGTACATTTAAACTTCAATAATGTTTTAATTTAGAGTATTTGCAGTCTTGTAAAGTATTCGAATAAAAGTATTTGAATATTAGTATTTTTAATACATTTTAAAAGTATTTTATACGAAAAAAAAATACTTCTATTAAAATAAAAATTTTTTCTTTGCATTTTATTTTTATACGTTATAAAATTAAGCTACTATGAAAAATTCATAATTTTTACACATTTGTTTGTCATTTTTTAGCAATGTACATCAGGACTGATGGTTATGAAAATAACAAGTATTTTTCATGTAAAGTAACTATTAGTTATATTCAATTTGGTAAACTTAGTAGATATTTTTTATTTTTTTAAACACTAGTTAACATATTTAATATTAACGAAAGAGTATTTTTATTTAAATACTTTAAAATTTTGAAAGTATTTTATACAAGACTGAGTATTTGTAAATGAACTTAATAAAATAATATAATAAAAGTAACCTTATATTTGTCGCATAACCGAAATATTGACAATACTCCTAACTATATATTATTATAGTCGCATTTAATATTATAAAGTTAGGGCGTTATGACTTTATGACTGTGAATTTTGCACGTTTCTTAAAATATATCACATTATTATTGTTAAAATTTTATATAATAGAAATAATAATATATACATTGGTTTGTGAATTTCGTTCATATATTATACTAAACGCAATAGTATCGTCGTTGCAAGCGTAATTTTTTCTCATTATTATAAACATATTTCGGATAAAGAAATAATGATAAAAAAAAAAAATAGATTCTAAACCGTTGCAAGACGTGCAATCGAGCAAGATCACTATCGTCTGTTACAATAATAGTATACGCCATCATATTGTTATACGTTGTTTTTACAGCGGTGCAGTTATATGGTATGATTTAATCTGAAGCAGACGTTTTCGCACATACGTATACTATATAGAGCACCGCGGGCTAACCCGAGCAAACAGAGATAGGACAGAGACGGAAAATATGTCACGATTTGTGCCGTAGCAAACAGAACATTTCCGCCCTCGAGGGTTCCACACACGGCATAATATGACAGATAAATCGTATACGTATAATGTATAGGGAAATCGGAAAAGCAAAACAAGTACAACAATGGAAATCGTATACATTTATTGTTAATGTCATTTCCTTTAATTTTCCAACGTAAAGTTCCGATCACCTTGTATAGGAAAGATACATGTACGTGACTGCGAATATTATCTGTACAATATTCGATTATAACTATCTATTTATTAAATTTTTACTAACTCTACACTTATCATGAAAGCGTTAACCAAAGGCGTCCGCAGCAATTTTTCAAGACGAGAGACAAAATATATTCATTTTTTCAATTTTTACTGTAAAATGTTTTCGTTCATAGAAATAGGTAATTTAGTTATGTAAAAATGATTAAAAAATATTTATTTTATATTTTGTATTTTTATTTTGTATTAGATAATGATTATCAGCCCAAAATATCCAAACAGTTTCCCCGTGCGGTCGCCCTTGGCGTTAACGTAGGTATATATCTAACTTATAGTTAGTATTATATTTGTTTACAATTTAATTATTACACGATCTCATTAACTATATAATATAAATTGATTTTTAAAGTTCGTAAATTGCTCAAAATACTAAATTTATAAATTTTGAAAGCACGAGAATTTATCGAACTAACCGTCAAATTTATGAGGTCGATCCAGAGAAAAATTTAATTATAGTGTCCCAATTTAAAAGTTATTTGACATTTTATTTAATTAAATGCATAACAAATGCAATTATTTCCATAATTGTTAATTTAAAATATAATAAATAACTAATCGTATTCAAAATTCTTAGTTTATGTGCTTGTATTTATGAACTAGTATTGAACTCAAATTAATATTTATAATTTGAATAAATATTATTCACTAATTAATATGAATTTGAAAAAGTAAATATAATATTTTTTATCATAAGTTAAAGTTAAATGTAAGAAGTTATTAATTAATAATACTTTTTAAATTAATATGATGTATAATAACGAAAATACCTAATCAATATCACAAAATAAATTCTTATCATAAAACTACATTATTTCTTCAAGCAAAATTAATATACTATAATAAACAAATTAATTCAAATTGTGTTTATTATATTCTAATTTTCTAATTAGATTGAATCTTAGATAGAGTCTAATCGCTAATTATGAAATTAAGTAATAATTTTATGAGTTTATTACAGGTACACCTAATTTTACCGTAATGTCCATAACTATATAGCAGAAATGCTAAAATCTAAGTGTAACTATAATAGTATAATATAATAAATATTATAATACTGTAAATATAATCACCTCATTTATTGATCATAATATTATAAATATTATTTTATTGAACAACTTAATATTATACTGATTTTATCTCATAATTTTATTCTAAACGATAAATTACTTATCTTTTTCATTATACTTACACGCATAATACATAATGCAAACGTGGATAATTGTGCTATGAATAATCATAAGTAGATGCAATATATTTAAATACAATATTAACCTTTATATTTATTCACTCTAATCAGCTTATGCTAAAATATGGTAAAAGGTTATTACGTTTTCTTAAACAAATAATCTAATATTGACTTAATTATACAAAATTGTAGGAAAGACATCCGACATTTTTGAAAAGGGGGGGGATATTTAATTTTTTAATTTTTAGTTTCACTATACGAGTAGTGCTAAATTATGGTTTGTGAAATGTTTTTTTTTCATAGACATATATAATTCAATAACCTGAAAATTATTAAAATATGTTTATTTTGTATTACATAATGATTATAATAATTGACCCAAAAATTCCAAGGGGGCAAATGACCCTTTTGCCCCCCCCCCTTTGTGAACGCCCATGGTTGTAGTTATTCATTAAAAGATACTTAAAAAATATGTTACATAAACAGTCAATGCAATCAAGAAATTTGCATAAAAACCTATTGGACTTCATTTGTTGTTCAACAATTGATTTTTATGTTCTTGTTTTATATTTTATTTTTTAATCCAGGGAGGAAGAGGTGCAATGTACCTTGTAATCCCCTTAAATCTTCCATGTTTATAGAAACGTTATGACTGAATAAAAATATAATACACTTCATATAATTTAGGTTTAAGCCTTTATAGGACATATTATTATATGTTGACCATTTCACACGAAATTCAAATAATTCAATAACGGATCGATTTTCCGATAGACTTAAGCTGGATAATCGCCGTGATTATGAATACTTCGTTTAATATAATATTGTAGGTACTATTATATTACATTATACAACATACGTACTATTGAAATGTATACAAAATACTCGAAATAATCGTTTCTCGAGTCTTACACTGTTGTATATCTGAAAAACAAACATACGTCGTTGCTGTATCGTAGTACAACACTACCGTTTTAAAAGTATTATGAGTGGGTTCGCACGATGTAAATTACCCGTCGCGCGCGCGGTTATTCAGCGACGAGCGATCGTTTTCAAAACCATCATAGGTAAGTACTTGGTATACTATATGAGTATTTATTTAATGAAACGTGTAGGTATAGAACACTACGTGTTACCAAGTGTTTGGTATATTATGTAAAAAAGAGGTATAGAAAAAAGGAACGTAAAGTTACCGCCCATGGGTGGTGTGTTTATAATAATAATATTACATTCGAAATTGTTGATTCGCGCGATTGTTTGCCAGTTCTGTCCGATTAAACGTGTATAATGTCATAGAAATGTGAGTACGTGGGATACCCGTTTGGTAGAAATTTAACAGAACACTATTGCGACGGCGGCGAGTGCAATTTTTCACGTTATTGTTTTTGTTCATCGGTGGATATTATGCACGGTTCGTGTGATTTTCACAACTACTCGGAGAGGCTTTTTCTGGCTCGACTGTGCGTCGGTAGTATAAAGTACAATGTACAAATATATAGAAAATTAATAAACAATTTTTTTTTTTTAAGAAGTTAATATAAACTAAAGTGTAAATAATATTTAAATTTGTACTAATAGTACGAAAAATACAATCGATCTTAACTAATTTGCGGGATTAATCGATAAAAATATAGTTTTAGACTTATATAGTACCTATTCTAAAATTTATTATGTCAACGTTTGAATACCTAATTATTAATTGTCTAAAGCGTGATAATATTATGAATTGATAAACGTTATTAATATAATAATTTATAAATTTACTCAGAAAATAACTATACTAGACATTACATTTTGATTAAATTAAAGTTAAATTTATCCACATGTCAATTTAATAATATAAACACCCAAAGGAAGTATTTTTAGCAAATATATGTTGTATCTTTTAAGCTGCATCCACACCTAACAAACATTTAGACAAACGTTTGTTTAACGTTCGTCGAACATCTGAAATATCTAACAAACATTTGTAGAACGTATGGCAAACGTAGACATGTTTCCTAACAAATTTGTTTGTTAATAGTCCAAACGAAAATGTTCGTTTACATTTCTGAAAATTTGTATATATTTATATGCCAATGTACATATAAATAACGTTATAAAGTAATTAAATTAATTTTAAATGATATATACATATACACATAGATATAATGTTCTTTGATCATAGTATTGCCTGATAATTATAAGTAATAATAACATTTAAACATGAAATAATAAAAATAATTAAATATTCAAAATCTGTACTTGAAATTCTTGCAAAATTACTAAATCGATAATCTTTATATGAATCTTAATAAAGTTTCATCACTCTAGGCTTTTTAACGCTTAAAAATTTGCTATTCCCACCGTCTTCTTTTATTTTTATTTTAACTTTATTTTAATTAATTATGAACAAACGTTTGTTACCTTGATGAAATGTTTAATAAATTTTCGATAGAAATTCGAAAAACAATGTTTCCCAGATGTTTGTTAGGTGTAGACGCAAATTAACATGAATCGGTTTGACGATTTACATATTAGGAGTGCACTGCCCTAGAACAACTAAAAAAATGCACTTAGCATTGAAATTCTGGTCCCACTTCACATATGCATTTTTGCCTATAATTTTACATTTAGATTTATCATTACTGAATATTTTTAAACAATTTACGATGAAATATTATCATATAAAAACGGCATTATTATTATGTGTAAATATATTATACTAAATCATGTTTCATCGTTGAGGGTTGCCGTCTTGTCGATGATGCAGTCCTCGTCATCGTATGTTATTTTAATAATAATAATTGGTGTCAATGACATTATATTTTCAAGGAATAAATACCTTTTCGTTAAGTATATTCTGTCTGAAATTCGGCTGGTTTAATGATAATGCCTATACGTAGTCTCGGGCGGAAAAAGAAGAAATTATGTGTATCATGAGAAAAAGTAATTGCCCAACATCAATTACCGAAATCGAAAAGTATCGTGATCGTCACATGGTGTATCGCAGTGGTGCATTCATATATTTCCCGCCCAGGGGCAATATTGTATAACCCCCTCTCTTGAAAGTCGAATATATAATATTATATTTATATTAAAATTTATATTATTTATTATTTATATTATATTATGCCACTCGGGGCATTCGCCCCGTTTGCCCCCCCCCCCCCTTAAATGCGCCACATGCCATATGGTTGCGTATACACGGAGTGCATCACGTGAATTGTTCACGCATAACTTATAGAAACAGTAATACTTAATGATAACGTTTGTGTCACGCTGTATAAATCGTGTCTAAATCGCATGTATGTTGTAATAAATTATAACGTGATGGTCGTTTCGTTGCGAGTTTATTAGCACCTGACGACGTATCTGACAGTATACCGCAGTTACCCGGTTACCTGCAGCGCATCGGATATGCGGTAACCATAACTATTGGTATAATAAAACCTACATATTATTATTCTGCGACACTGCGTATAAGATAAGGTCGTTCGATGATTTTTCGTGTATAGCAAACACATACGTATTTGACAAACGACCGAAAAGGGACAAATCGTTTCACTTTCGCCCCCGCACGAAATTTGTAACCGGCTTTTGTTTTCCCGTCGGCGGGTGTTCGGAGAGAAAGTGCGATTTTATTGCGAACAAATTAACAATGAACTGTGCAGAACGATATGACGTCCTTTGGGCCTGCTGCACATGTGCGCACTTTCGCTTTCTACGTTTATTATTATTATTATTATAAGTGTTACAACAAGTACCCTGTAATAAAATTATTGTAAAAACCGCGTGGTCTATAGTTATATAAATGTATAAATGTATATATGGTCATGTATAGATAATAATATTATTTGTATACGAATTATCGTAAATCTTCGCGATAATAATATTATTATTATATTGTACACGCTGCATACGACAAACACGAGACACACATCAGCACAAAAACGTGCGTCCGGTCTTAGGTTTTCCGATCGCATTTCTAAAAACATACAACATAATATAATAATATGTTTATTATACCCCAAACCAAACGAGCGTCGCGGTGGGTCAATATCGTATTATTATTATTATTGTTATCATTATTATACGATGTTCAGTCCGGTGGACATTTACTTTACTCGCCCAATAGTTAACATTTTTATTTTCACTTTTATTTCTTATAATTTTACACTATATACCATAATCGTTGTATTGCCCATAACGTATACACCATAATATATATATTAAAATGTAAAATAATAATATAATATAAAATAGTATTACGGAATTCTCGAACACAAACACATTAAAATATTAGAATATATAATAGAACCCATAAAATTTATGGAATTGACATTGCAAATCAAATCAGAACAGAAGACAATATATTATGTAACATATAAATTGTAGACCAAAAACGACATTATCCCTTTGCATACGTTATCGTGTCGTTGTTATCCCGTTTTCTTGTAAGTTAGAGTGAGCAAATACCATCAAATCAAGTTGAAAAATGAGAAACATTTGCAATAAATGTATATTATTCAATATTGTTACAAAACAAAAAAACGTCCAATTGAAATTCTTAAGATAACAAAATTTATTAGTAGTACCTATATATGATATATTATTATAATTTTAGCTATCGAACAACCCATATTTAAATCTTAAAGAAACGCCTATTGTCTATGAATGAATTTTGTTATTACAAATATATTGGGTATTAAAAAATGTTGATTTGTACTTTTTCGAACACATGTGCTCATATTATTATTATATTATTGTATTTTAACCGTTTAAACACGGGCGAGTGCGTTGGTTCGGAAATTACATTACTGTCGTCATTTTCACACCGATCGATTAGACGTAATTTTTTATTTTTTTGTTCTCAAAAACGAATCGACGTCGTGCGGTTTCGTCTAAACGGATCGTTATAGCGTTTATTATAAGAGGATATTGCATGTGTGTAGAAAAAAAATATGAACCAGCTGCGATAAAAATAGAGTCGCGCGTAATTTCGTCAATTAAATGATCACGCGAAGCGTATATTGCCTAAAGCAAAACAGGCTATTGTTTATTTCTTTTACAATTCGATTCGTTCAGTTTTGTATATTATACATCAGGAAAAGAAAAAAAAATAGCTAACAACAGAAAGAGCTGGTTGCGATTTTTCCATAATTTTGGCATAAAAAATAAGTCCTGCGGAGCACCACCCTCGTGGTCGTAGTATATTATAATATATTATATTTTATTAATAAAACAGTGAATTGAAGTGAATTGCGCGACACGGCTGATTGATTCACAAATCGCGATTGTATTTTATAGGGTGTTCCATGACATTATTTGTTAACAACTATTTTCCAAATGTTTATTTGATTTTTAATATGATCTTAGTTTATTAATAACAATATAAAAGTTTTTTTTTCTAGTACATTTGTTTGATTTTATAGTCAAATTGATATAATTTTCAACAAAATTTAAATTTTTTCTACAAAAATATTGATAATTATTTTATCTATTTGTCACGATGTTCTTAAAAATGTCATAAAAATTTTGTCAACATAAACTTATAAACATATTATTCTTTTTAAATGTTGTTTTAGAATTACGTAACCAATATTAACTTAACACAGTTTAGACGAAATATTAACACTTATTACACATATATAAATTATATTTTAAATAAAAATATAGACCTTAATCGTTCCTCACGAAAATTAATTTTAAAATTATTATTTTAAATTAATAAATAAGAAGATATACCTTCATAATTAAATCAACATTTAATAAATACGATAAAAATATTTATTTATTTTTTTTTAATGTTTTAAACGCTATTTTAAACGAATTTGTTGAAATTATTGGGTTTATTATATTCTCATAGTGTCTATTGTTATAAAACTACGTAAATTTTGATTATATTTTTAAAATAGTAAGCATTTAAATCTGGGAAAATTGCATTTAAAAAAATCAAATTAGGTAAAAAATTGGTTATCCTGTATAGTCCGTACCGGATATAAGTGGGTTTTTTTACCCACTTAAATATACTGGGCCCTGAAGCCATATAAAATGTGTATTAGGTATAACAATAGATATATTATACACGAACAGCGTGATCAGCCCCCTACAAACAGAACATTATATTATTGTACACAGACCAATCGCAACAAAAACGATTTTTAATAATATAACAATAATTACTTTCACTTTGTTGCGCTTTTTTACCCGCATTTCATCGCGGGGTGTGTAAAATCCTAATATATAAATAATATCATATTATATTATACCTACTTAATGTTTTTATATATTTTTTTACAATATAATTATAAATAATAACATTAAATTTACAAAATACTCGTAAGTACAAATTTAAGGTTAGACTTAGTTTTATGTTTATGGATTATGTTTTTTTATTACTTTGACTTATGCATTATTAGAATGTCTTTATTCAAATATCAACATTTTATTTTGCATATAAATGTACATTTTCTAATATGAATCTGAGTTGCTATATGAATACCCTATGCGTATATATGTACTCGTATACTATGTATGTAGATATTATATAGAAATTATTAAATGTTTCTTTTACAAAATTGTATGTTTTCAATAGAACTAAAAGTAATAACGGTTCTTATTTAAATAGAATGGTCGATTGATATCATCGATTGTAGCATTCATATAATCATATTTATTTTAATACTTCACTTAATTTTACTAAACAATATCAAAATGCTTATTATTTCAATTTTCATGCACATTTAATTTTTTTAAAGTGCATACATATTTCATTATTTTTAGTGGATACGAATTCTAACATACTTACCTAATAAAATCAAATCTATATTATCAAAAAAAACATTTTTAATTTTTATAGAAATACTAAATTGTAAATTTTTCGAAATCGGATCTTTTTTATTTTCACATTCTTTCTTAGGTATAAGAGTATTGAGTAATTTAATATAAATAAAAATAACAATGAATACCTATTTATATAATATTTCTACTATTTAATTTTAATTTAAATAATTTAATTTATAAGCATAAGAGATAAAACCAATTTTCATAAGAATGCAGCCATCAATGTCATAACTTTGTGGATGCATCTTTTGCTGTAAATACGACCAACGTTGCCAACTAACGCCCATCATAATACAAAATAATATAATTATTTTTATATCCAGATACCTCCTAATAATACCACGTTGGCTTGGATGGACAATAGTCATGTTATTAATTTCATGTAATATATCTATGAGACGTATGGAGTATTGATTGTATTTTTGTTTTATACCTCGTGTTTGTGTTATTTTATAATTAAATATATATTATTTTCGTATATAATTAAATGCACGAATGTTAAAATATAAATATTTTGTACTTGGACATTATTTAATAATACTATGTTTAAATAATAAAAAAATGTCATAAAATGGTTTCCGTCTTTCACACAATAACTTGAATTGTTATAATATAATAAAGTATGGTTGATTATTAATATAGTGTATACTGCAACTCTACATCTCTATCTGAAGTACCTGCGTACTTAAGACTCGTCAAGCTGTTCATAATGAATTATTGGTTATTCGGTCGTTCGAAGACAGACTCGGGAGTTAACAAATGACGTTGAATAATTATTATTTCAATTTCATATCAGAGAAATACTTAAAACTGTATAACAAACAATGCCATTAGGCTGTGTTTTCAAAAATATTATATCATCTATAAAATATTTAAAAAATATAAAATCTTAATTATATGACAGAATGAGAAATATAATGAGCTATTCTGAGAAAAATATGCAATAACGTTTTTTCAAACGTCAGTTCTACAGTATAAAAAAATAATAATAATAAATAAAACATATATTTTTAACAGCACGTACTGCAAAGTAACTGCTAAGTAACTAACATAATTAATTTCGGTATAAGACAATTATAAATTGCATATCGTTGTGAGTTGTGACTTACGCGTTTAATTCTCAAACAATAACAAAAACTATTGAATTTATCTATGTTTAAACAGATTAACATAACTTGTTTATTAAATAATATATTACGCGACTTTGACAGTTGTAGTTGAATAATTGCGCACTGTATATTATTAAATTGCCATTAATCGATGATTCGGTATATATAAATATTTTTATGTGAAGAGACGTGCTCGTGCAAAAAAGTGTTAAAACAATTAAACGTAGGTAATAAAGATGTTTGACCGGTTTTATCTAATCTGTATAGTTAATGTATTAAAAATATCGTTCTGCAGTGTTAACGGTTTAAATGAAAACTGTATACTGTATACACAGGCACTATGATACCTAGTAATTTACAATTTAAAATTAGAAGTTTTCGATGTAATACCATATTTCTGTTTTGGAATTAGTTAATCATTTTATGAGAATGATTCTTTGTTCACTAATTTAAATGGGCTTTTATAATGAAGTTACGTGTTAAATATAAGATATCGAAACCGAAATAGTTTTCAATAATAATATAAAGAGTAGGAGATTATTTGAGTTGACTCGCGAAAGAAAATTGTACGGAGAATATTTGCTGTGCGCCGCCGCCGCAGCCGCCGATGACGTTTGGACAAATTAAATTAATAAAATAAACTCGTAGGACAAACGGTATAATATTATAAATCTCGAAACGTGCCTGAAACAACAATTGCGCGGGCGACTGTAAAATATAAATCCCGTATATAATGGCCGCGTGCGTAAAGGGCTAGACAGACATCGCAATTTTCGCACCCAATTATATTTGCCAGACCGAGTCCGATTTGCATTTAAGCCACAAAACACTTATACACACACACACACACTAAGCTGGTCTACTACACAATAATAATAATAATAATAATAATAATAAATAAAACGCGTTCGATTGGAAGACGTTGTCGTTTTCGCTAACGACCGTGTGCTAGAGAATCGCAACAAATATTGTACAATTGACTATTACTATACATACAAATCTACTACTATACGCGACGCGTTCGCATCACCAAAGGACAGAACAAATGTCCAGTACTCCAGTGAAGATGTTACTGAAAATAATGATTGGTCCATCTGTATAAGTATATTATATATATATAATATTATGTAAGGTACGGTTACGGGCTTCGAAGAGGACGATGATGAAGTCTGAGAACTACACGCCGCTGCCGCCTTTGGAAGAGGGAGAAAAAAGTGTTTATAAGCGAAAAAAGTAACAAATCCATTTTTTTCCACCCTTTATTATTATTATTATTATTATTATATATAATAATAATATATATATATATGCGTATTATTCTTCGACTATAGTACAAAAGACGCGCGAAGCCGGTTAACAAGTGAAATTTTTTATTATCTGACGCTTTTTTTTATGTAAAAATAAAAAATATACAAGTACCCTTATAATATTGTATCATATTTAGCGGGTTGTAATCTGCAGAACTATACATCGTCGTCTACAGAATAACGTCGAGAAATTAACTCCAAAATAACATCATCCCGTATCATATAATCACAATATCTCTTCGGTGCAATAACAAACGAGTATACCAAATAATATTATATGACCCAGCGGGCCCGGACATGTGTCACACACACCGATGAACACGTCGTCGGTCGAACGCGTGTGACACTCAAAACTGTTACAATGATATTATACCTAAGGTTAGGTTATACCCGTATTATGCCTAACCATCAGATCTGAACCATAATATACCACGATCATATTATTTTGCCGACGCTTGTAAGCGAAACGACTTTTTTTTCTTTTTTTAATTTACACTTCGCAACCTACAACGTTACACAGCGACATTCTTTTTTCTTTATTCCATACATCACGGGCGGTTATAATATTAATATATATATATATGGTTGATGTTTCTGTGCCTTTTTCGATTGTAAAATTAGTTTTTGTTCAACATTTTATTCGCAACAACTCTAGTGGAAATCTCTCGTCAGTATACAAACCTACTGCGGCAGGGTCACAGCTGAAAATTGATATCGGTATAGGTACACACGTGAGACTGCACATTTTTCCTGTCAAGTCAACTTTTTGTGATAAAAAAAAATCATAGATTTATTATTATCATAATATTGTAATCATAATAGTATCATTTATTATGCCAATATTAGTAGAATTAGTGCAATCGATAGAAATTATAAATAGTGTAAACTTAATTTACATTAGGTATAATATTTTTGTTCGATTAAAGTTGCTTTTACATGTAATTACTTTAATATTATTTTGTTGTCATAACGGGTACTTTATAATTTATGGAAATTAGTTCAAGAAATTATAGGTAAGAACACCTACTTTGGTTGTTATATGATTATTTCAAAACTAATTAGTGCGTCGTTCTATTCGTTCGACTTCTCCGCGGTCTGTTTAAAACATTACTGGTGTTTTCGACATTTTCGCATTTAACTAAATGTGATCGCATGCATGTTATTACAGAATTTTAAAAATAAATTATTTTCGCAATTGTGTTAACAAATTGAATAATACCTATTGGTTTTAGGAAATTAATATATTATACATTATAACCGAATAAAAGAATAGATTTGATGTTGAATTATTAATAAGATACAATTAGTAGATTTGTATTATTATTATTTGATTTTATTAGTAACAATATTTTTAATAAATATAAATTAAAATATTATTTTATTTAAAAAAAACCAAAAAAACATAATATGTCTGTTTTCAATTATTGTATTAAATTCTTTATGCACAATGTTGATAATGATTACCGAAAGTCTTTGGGGTACATTAAAGGCAATAAAGTCAATAAATAATATGTGTTACAATAATTTAGATAAGAGGACTTTATAATATTATAAAATTGAATTACAAGTTACAACTTTACAATATGTCTTAATAATTAGGCATTTATTTTCATTTATAACTATGGCAATAGGACGGTAGCCGCTGTAACAGGCCCGACACGTACATAAAATCACCTGCGTAGCATTTCGGAGGATACCGGAAGAACGTTTTTTTTTTTATTCGTGTCAGGCGTATATGACAAGGATATATAGTATAATATAGTACATATAATATAACATAAGTATATAATTTAAATAAAGTAGAATAACATTCAAACAAAATGAATAAGTAAATAAATTAAATATATTACTATTCAAATTAAGTTTAAATCGAGTTTATGTTAACTTTTTATATTTGAATATGTGTTAACTTAACTTGTAGTTTGACTTTTTTTATTACGTATTAACGTAATAAATAACGAGTTAATTTTCTTAAAATCCAAATAAAGGTAATATCTTTGTATTTATATTTTAATAAATTCAATTAACTATAATTTTTAATAATATTTTAAAATTAATTTTTACTTTTTCAAATATTGAATATTTTTATATTTTATTTTATCGTGTGACTATATGCAGATAATTAGGAACTAATAATAATTTTAATATTTGGTTTTTTTAACGTTCATTTATTGAATATCTAATTCCATTAGCCTTCTGCAAATAATATGTCATGTGTTTTTAATAGTTAAACCTTATACGTATATGTACGAGTGTATATAAATATATATATATATAAATATTTTAATAATATATAAAAAATTTTAATTAACTTAACTAAAGTTTTATAGTTGATATGTTTATTTATTCTTAAACTCAACTATTGACTTAATTTTAATAATAAAATATATTATAAACGTTTAACTGTAAACTTTTTCCATTATATGTCACGTAACTTAAATTAACTTAGTTAAAAAAATTCATTAACTTGCCCATCCCTGAATAGCTGAGCATGTTATAAAGTATTTCATTGTCTGTTCTTTTTCAGGATTACGTGATAATGAGGAGCTAAATCGTATAATTTATAATAACTTTAAACATAGGTATTGTTGTTATGAGATTTTTATTAATTATAAAGTCTCATAAATATACATAATTAATATACATCCACAAACTACAATCAATTTTTAAAATTGTTTTTATGTTTTATTTTTTAGGTTTTTAGTATTCTTTTATTTTATTTTAAGTTTTTCTTATAGAGTTTCAAAATTAATCTTAACTCTAAATTTAGATTAGGAACGTAACCAGGTTGAATGCAAAAACACGACTATAATAATTTTAAAAACAAATGCATTAAAATCGTAACAGCTCGTCTCGTTGCTTTTTTTCCGAGATTCATATATAAGCTAAGTCATTACTGTTCGGTACACATTGGTCGAAATTACCGAAAAAAACCCATACGTTT